>JBAGKK010046740.1:0-10260 GCA_037177015.1 Euceroptres primus
AATTAATTCTTAGAAATCGCTAAAAATCCGGTGAAATCTGATCAAATTCTTAGCAATCTCTTAACATTTTCTAAAATACTTTGCAATTCTTGTTTTTCGATTATTTTTAGTGACAATTTTCGGTTGAACCGAAACCGTTGGCTATAACACGCTGCCTAATAAATTGAACATTTGTCCTTGGAATTTGAAAAAGTGTGTGAAAGCGCAAATCATCGGGATAGTGCGGGCTGGGCTCGATCTAAGGGATGGAATAATGCAGCTCCATCTTCCAGATTTTTAATCTATCTCACTGGGTCTGGTTCAGCTTTTTACGTCAAAGGGCTAAATCAAATAATTTCTGTATGGGTTTGTATCTGAGCAAATGCTCACCTGGAAAACGTCTGCAAAATTTTTTTTTTTTTTGAGATTTTTGGAAAAAATTAATTACTGTGATTACCTAATTGATTAGACAATTTTAGAAATCCTTGCAAAAGATCAAGCGCGAAGCGCAAGAATCGTGATGAGAATGTGTTCCTTAAGGTCGATAGAACCTTAGGTAAGTTAATTGTCATCTGAACTTGAAATCAAAAACAAGGTTAACACTCTTTTTAAAAGTCCTGAGCGCTTTGAGATAATTAAACATGATATAATTTCTAAAGAATAAATAAAATGTTATTGAGTCGCAAGAATAATCGCGAGCCCTAGGGGCGCTCAAACTTATGTTAATAAGAGAGAAATTCAAGTATCATGCTGAAATTGCGGAAAATAATAAAGAATATATTGAAGCATCAATTTCCGCTAAAAGTAAATCATGATGAATAAACTTGACTATGCGTAAAGAACGACGAATATTTCGCGAGCCCGGAAGCGCGCTCAAACTAGCGAGCGAGGCGACCTTCACGAGCTATAAGGACCTCGCGCGCAGCGCGAGGTTAAACGATAATGGAGTGTGAAGCGAGCCGCGCGCGAAGCGCACGATGGGAATGTGCCCGCGACCCCGAAGGGGGCCAAGCAGATTTTTTTTTACTTTGTGAAATATTTTTCTAGTAAAGTAAGAGTCTCAGTAATCAGCAGGTGCCGAATTATCGCCAATATTTATGAATATTTTCAATAAATATACTCAAATCTCGCTATAACAACCTTCGATATAACGAGCGCTTGCTACAGCGAGCCTACGGTCTCGTGCTACAACGAGCAAATTGTACGGGAAGTGCCTATCGATTGTTTTCTGTTGCTGTCGTTATAGCGAGATTTTTGGTTCCCGAAACCTTCGGTATAGCGAGATTCGAGTGTAGTTCACAAAAAGTTAGAGATATAAATTTTTTTATTAAGACTAGAATGAACTTTTTGTTAAGCATAATAGCAAAATTCAAAGTTATTAAATTTTCATTGGCTTACATTATATAAAGAGCAAATTAAAGTTTAACTTTTAGCTTGCACTCCTCTGAGATATTTAATTTTAATATTCGTTTTAAGAAAGTAAAGATGTTATATATTGAATAATCAAGAATCTGTTTAGAGTAATAGATATGATAAAAGTAATTAAATGTTTACTAACTTACTCAACATGAAAGGCAGATAAAAGATTCAAATGATGCAAATATAATTTATCTGCTGGAACAATGCAATATAGTAAAGAATTTTATTCTTTAATAAACGATATATTTCTGTTATACTCACCACAATCGTAAATTCCATCAATTTTATTTCCTAAATGTTCGTAATACATAATGAATATTCTCAAGCAAGCAAAGTGACTTCAAATACGAACACAGATAAACTAACCGCTACTTTTTCAAAATCGACGAATCCCTCTCCATAAAAATTGCTGCGACTCAACATAAGTTCCGCAGTCACGCAACTAAAGTCACCAATACACGAATTTTGAATTCTCTTGGATTCTGCAACCAGTATAAAGATGAATACACAGGAAAAAAGTTCAATAAAAAAAAGTTACCAAATTTGGAAAAAATTAAAGTTGAATTTAGGGGTTAGTGTTTTATGGTATTTTAAAATTAGCTTCAAACAATGATAAAAAATTTAATTTTCAATTTTAAAAAAAACGGGAACAAGTTAGCGAGATACTGAGGTGCTAAACCCAGGAAAAAAAAGTTTAATCAAAAATTTTCATTCAGTTCAGAGAAAATGAAGGTTATATTTGTCGGAATCGCATTGTAGTAGACAATTTTTAATTTTTAAGTACTGAAAAATAATAAACTATTTAAAATTGATTGTTAAAATTTAAAATAGTTTGGACGAATTTCGATGCTAAATAAAAGAACATAGTTTAATCACGAAAAGTCTTTCATTCTGTTAAGCACTGCGCGTTCTTTAACCCCCATTTTAAAAACAGAAAAAAATCTCTTAACCTTTAAAAAAGCGGCTAGACGCTTTCATCTTGGCACCCACTAACTCCCAGATTTTACAGGTGGCGCTAGCACCTTACGTGGTCGTTCCACGGAACCAAAATCACGATAGAATGATTGGTAACCTTTTCCAGCTTCCATATCTTCGTGATTTCCTGACTCAATTCGCAAAATTTTTGGATCTTGGTTGTACAGCCTTCTTGGATGTTCTTGACAAGAGGAACCGTTATGTCGACGATTCGGACGTATTGCAAACGCTTATAGAGCACCACAATGTCCTGCCTATCGTGAATAACAGTGTGGCCCGTTAGAATAGACCTATCCCAGTACAGGCGATGATGTTCGTTCTCAAGTATCGCCACTAAACCGTACTTATAAAAAGGCATCCATTCCTGTATTATGCCTAGGTTTAGGACAATCTGCTGGTGAATGAACCCAGCTACATCATTGTGTCTGTGAGTATACTCTCTGCGAGCTAACCTTCTACAGCCATCAATGATGTGCTCGATGAATTCATTTGGATCACCACACAGCCGGCACCGATCGTCCACGTTAAGGAGGAGGATATGCTTTTGGTAATTCCTGGTGCCAATTACTTTGTCCTGGATGGCCTCGTCAAACCCTTCGGTTTCCGGAAAGAGATCGCCTCTTCGTAGTCACAGGTTGGATGTCTCTCTGACCACGTTGCACTAATCTTTTGTACTGGGGTGCTGTCCATGTAATGACTTTTGACTCCATTCTTGAGCAATTTGCTCTCAAGGACGAGCTAGGATGTTAACGTCATTCGGATCAGCGAGATTAGGAGGCGTAAAGTTGGTATCTTCTCTACAGATGTTATCGCAGAATACGGTAGGGAGAAGAGTAGACCCTCTGTCGGGTGGACCTTATCATCCAACCACCCCCAGGATATAAAAGAACGCAACAAGGGTGTATGAGCCACTCTTGGTCGCGCCGCCACTAGCATCGGTTGTAGAGTGAACTTCTGTAGAGTGAACTTCTCTGTCACTCTTGGTCGCGCCGTTATCAACACAACTTGCTAACATCAGTTCCTCTCTGCTAAGTGCGGTCCAGTAATCGATACTCTGAAATCTTCTAGTATCAAGAGTTGAGTAGTACTTTAAATTGGGTTTTTATTCATCAAGTCAAAGTTCCAGATTCACAGTGGTGCTTCTGGGAAGGTCGACATTTCTGGATTTACAGTGCTACATCCGGGAAATTGTGAGAATCCTGGAAATCTCCGGCGGTTCAGCTGGACTATCAACATTTTTTTCCGAGGGCATTAATCCGGTTTCCTGTTGCTGCCGCTAACGCAGAGTCCTGCCTATAGGATTGGGGTCTCACACCTGGTCCTCCCACCCAGCCACTGGCACGAGTTCGGCCCGTACTATTCAGGCCTTAACGTCAGCACTATTCATTCAATAAAAAGGTTAGTAGTAATTTATTTTTACCTCACTCCCATGTCTCTATTATCTGCCTTTCATAAAAGGTTATGTCTCTGCTGCAGGAACTAACTGGGGAATAAGCAGAGGATTCTCCAGATCGTCAATTCCAGTTCATTGTTGTAAATTCTTTGAAGTAGTCCAGAATAGAGTCAAAGTTTCATTGTAAAGATTTCGATTTCCTTGCTTGCGTTAAATAAAGTATCTAATACACTATACACTAATACACATCTAATCACACCACTTTTTACACAGTAACATATGTAATAGGAAATAAATTCGATGTTGTTTAAAATTCAAAAGTGATCTTTAGCCTTTTACCTGTTCCCTTAGTTCGGAACCTTCAGTTCCGTAAATGAATCAGGAGAGCACTTAATTTTAAAATACAAAAATTGACTTTGTTTTTCCCTATTTAGGATGTAACACATGCAAGATAATTTCGAAGTAAAATATGTACAAGGGAAATCGCTAAGTAGTGATAGCAGACTGCAATCAAGTAATATTAGATGTTTTTAAATTTCGCGTTAATTTAAACCAAAAAAATGATGGCAAGTGCCAGATTACCCAAAAATAAAAAGTTCGCAAAATTTCTAAATACATTGGTTTGGATATTATTATAAAATCCTATTTTCAATTTTAAAAAATTAAAACTTACTCCCGAGATTTTGAGTTGCTGAATACAGAGGAAAAAAGTTTAATAAAAGAAGTTACCCAATTTGGAAAAAATTAAAGTTGAATTTAGGGGTTAGTATTTTATTGTATTTTAAAATTAGCTTCAAACAACGATAAAAACTTTAATTTTCAATTTAAAAAAAACGGGAACAAGTTAGCGAGATGCTGAGGTGCTAAACACAGAAAAGAAATAAAAAAAATTCATTCAGTTCCGAGAAAATAAAGGTTATATTTGTCGGCATCGCATTGTAGTAGACAATTTTTCATTTTCAAGTACTGAAAAATAATAAACTAACTAAAATTGATTGTTAAAATTTAAAATAATTTGGATGAATTTCGATGCTAAATAAAAGAACATAGTTTAATCACGAAAAGTCTTTCATTCTGTTAAGCACTGCGCGTCCTTTAACCCCCATTTTAAAAACAGAAAAAAATCTCTTTACCCCTTTGGTAAATAAAGATGATATTATTATTTTTTTAAAACGTTCTTTCTCTGGTTCTTAAGGGACCTGGTCGCAAGACCGATAGTACGGACTAAGTCAAGTACAGCGGCCAGTCAGGAATCACAAAAATCTTTTATGCACAAAGGACAATATACTACATTGCCGACGAACTCAACAACAAGCAATAATCAAATTATAGTCAATAAATTAAAATCAAGCTATACTTAAATAGTGAAAATAAAAAATGGATTTTAATCAGAAAATGATCTAGTACTGAAATATAAAATTTGAACCAAAAAAATTGATGGCGGTAAGTGCCAGATTACCCAAAAATGAAAAGTTCTCAAAATTTCTATATACATTGGTTTGTTTTTTACCTTTATTATCCGCAGCTATGAATCCAAGAATGTTGTCATGTCGGAGCATCACTGTTTGGTAGATCTCAGCTTCTCTGAACCAGGATCTCTCCTCCCGCGAGCTGAATATTTTAACAGCAACATTTTCGCCTCTCCAGCGACCGCGCCAGACCTCGCCGAATCGTCCTTTTCCAATCGTTTCAACCAACTGGATCTGGCGGGCTATGCTCCGTTGAACCAGAAGTGGTAAGCCTACTTAAGAAAGAAACAATACAAAATGAAAATTTCAGTATAATTTGATGAATTAAAGAATCCCAACAATAACATGGCACATGCAAAAATTTGGCCAAGTTAAAAAAAATTCGTACATTACAATTCTGGAGATAAAAAATAGTTTGCGAAGTGAACTATACAACTTTTTTAAAACGTATCAAGAATATATTGTTGCAGAGATATTGCTTATTATGAGAAATTTTTTTTTCATTTTTTACAACATCTTAAATATCTCTGTAAATAATGAATATATTTAAGAAAATCCTTAAAAACAAATCAAAATTATAATATTGCTAATATATCATCCAAATTTTCATGCAAATCGGTTCAATAAACTAGGCTGTAGCTATGAGCAAAGATTTGAAATTTTAATTTTTTTGAATAAAATATTTATTTCTGAAATTATTTAACGGATTAAAAATGCCTGTAAAGCATATGTAAAAATAATTATAATAATTTATTTTGCAAATTAGAAGTCTGTAGCCTCAAAATTGTAAGACTTTCACTCATGCGTAGCATAAAAAATTAGAACTTCAAATCTTTGCTCACAGCTAGAGCACTCAATTATTATTATCATGATACCATTAAGCCATATGTCTCTCGGGGTAAACGCTAACTCATTTGGTTCCAGGCCTGTTATGTTACTAAGAATTAAGTAGTTATTTATAAGATAGGGAAGGGAATTGTAGAAAGAGGGATAGATTTTAGATCGATCGGCAAGTCGTATGATGGTTGTAACAATCACGCTTATCCTGCAACAACGCTCCGACCCAGGTTGTTGATCAATCTCTCTAGCAATCATCCCAGATGAAAAGACTCACAAAGTCTTCATGGAGTACACTAACCACACAAACACACTAAACAAAGGCACACAGATTGCCTAATAAGACAGTAGGAAGTACCTTAGACAAATTAACCTCCAGCCTTAAACACTAAGCAAGACCTCCACCTGGGTCTATGAGTATCCAAAGAACTTTCGCTTCAAGTATCTATCACACTACTGCTATTCTTTGCCACACACTTCTTATAAATAATTTTTCGCCATACATCTCTATCCTGACCTACATCTTTTGCTTCTTTTATGTCCATGCACTTTTTGATACAACTTCTCCTATTTTTTTGACTCCTTATATCTTTTCGTTTTAGAGTCTCGCTCACATACAGACACCACTCTTTCCTTGGCCTGCGTATATAACCATTTACTTTACCTAAATGTACTTGCTTTGTTAAACGTCCTACATCCATTCTTTCGCATCAACAAACCATCTCAACAAATATCTTTCACTCACATCCCTCAGTGTTTCCTGTACATCACATTCTTTAAGAACCCACTCATTGCTAACTTTGTCCATTAACGTTTTACCGCATACCTTCCTTAGGAATCGCATGTCAACCGCGTTTATCTTCCCTCTATCCTTTTCTTAACAAGTCCAGGTGTTACCTCCATACAATACAGTAGGTATAAACACAGAATTATATCTCGCTATTTTCGCTTTTTTCGTGAGATTTTCCCTTCTATTATTAATGGCTCTTACACTGCATAGGATCTTTTTACCCTCGTTCACACGCCTAATATGTCACCATCTGACCTCTTATCAGCAAAAAATCACCCTATCCACCATGTTGAAGGCTTTCTCAAGATCTACAAACGCAATGAAAACTTTCTTGCCTACTTTGAAGCTTTTTTCTACAATCTGTCTTAAACTAAAAATCTGATCTGCAAATGATCTTGCCGGCATAAATCCACACTGGGGCAAATCGACAGCTCTATAGTTTGTGCATTCACACCTTTCTCACTCTTTTCCTTATAAAGTGGGACGATGATCGCCTTTCTTCAATTATTTCGAGCTACACCATTCGAGCACACACATTCATTAACTCGCTCAACCACTTATACAGAAATTCGTCCCCGTTCATTTCTACGTAATTCCACCTACACCCGCAGCCTTGCCATTTTATAATTTTTTAATAACATGTTAATTACCAAATTCACTAATTCCTATCTAGTAGCTTTCATCAAGAGCTTCTGTTAAGTTTTTTCTACGTCATCGCTGTTCTGTTCCTTGACTTCACACCCGTATAGCTTTTTGAAGTAATCGCTCACAAACCCAGTATTTCCTCCTCTCTTAGTCTTCTTAACCCATTTCCAAAATAGTTTCTTGTCACCTTCAAAGTCATTTTGCATTTTCATATCTTCCTCTTTTTAGGGTTACGTAGTCCAAGGCAGAAACCCTTATAGTTTCGGTCGGGTGTCCTACCGTCGTTTACCGCTCGTTTCTTCAAAAGTATTTTAGGTAGAAGGCTCAAATTTTTTGTGAATATTTATGATTCATACACAATTAAGGAAAAATATTGATAACCCGAGTAACGTTGTATGTGCAGAAAATAACAATGCCATTGCAACCGTTGCTAAGGATTGTTATTGAGCGACATGGAGGGAGTAAGAGGGTATAGGTGTATAAGGAAGGGATATTAAATACACCATTCGAGAAAAAATATTGAGAATTTGAACAACGTTGTATGTGCTGAAAATAACAATGCCATAGCAACCACTGCTAAGGGTGGTTATTGAGTGAGATTCGGGGATGAAGAGGGTATAAGGATAAAGGGAAGGAATATTAAGTATACCATTAGAGGAAAAATATTCAGAATCCGAACAACGTTGTATATGCTGAAAATCACAATGTCATAGAATTGGAAGAAGTGAGGCTACAAAACCTTCCCTTGTAGGCGCGTATCACCTACTTGGACTAATTTCGTAATGTTATCCTTGCTTTCTTTATTTACTTCCTTAGCATTTCCATTCTTATTCTTATAATCGTTTTCTAGTTTAGTCCTATCTTCTTAGGAGATACCTTTAAAATTCAACTTTCTTAAGTACTTCCTTTTTTTCGTTGACAGCTATACGGACTTCATCGTTCCACCAGACATCTCCAGTCATCCTTACTACAACTGCAGTTCCGCACACTTCAGCTGCACTCTTGAAAACGACATCTCTTAAAATTATCCATGCGCTCTCAACATTTTCTTTGTCTAATTTATTCTCCCACTCCGCTTTTTGTTGATCTAAATATTCATTCAGCTTATCAGGATATTCAATTTGCATCTATGCTTTCTGTAAATACTCAACTTTGACACGTGTCTGCCTCGTCTTTTTAATTTTCTTTCTATTCCATTCCTGACCCAAGCGAATTGTCGAGACAACGAGATAATGACCTGTGTTTTACATTGGCACAGAAAGAGTGCTTTAGAAGATCATAAGCTCAAATTCGTTACGAAAACTACTCTTGGACAGGGTTAGAACAGTAAAAACGACTCATTGGATTGAATCTGTAACATCTTGCATCCCAGCTTCCCACTCAGGAAGATCGTAAGGCCAAATTACTGTCTCTTGCAGACTCGGGGAATAATAACAATTGAAAAAAAACGCCGTGCTCATTCCTCTCGTAGAACCCATCCTTAGAGAGGGTTGAATAAGTCTGTATTACAAAAAATGTGATTTCGAAGAAATTTGTGTTTTTGATAGGTGCAGAAGGTGGTGAGAAGTACTAGAGAAGATCATCAGTTGACAAACGTTACAGAAACTTTCCTTGAACAGGGTTGAAACATTGAAAATAATCAAGCACTTAATCTGAAAAATCTTCTATTCAGCACAATGTGATTCTGAGTAAATTTTTGTTATGGGCACGTATGAAAGATAATAGTGATTGCAGGAGGAAATCCAGCTTATCCTCGTCGCAAAAACTACCCTGAAAGCAACGTAAATTTACATTATGGTGCTTATAATCAGCTCACAACTTTACAAGAACTGTAGTTTCCGGGGAGGAGGTTATACAAGGAGTTGTAGTTTACCATAAAGAGGTTGCAGATCGATTTTAGACCCTTCCTATCGCCTTAAATGGCGAGTAATTTGGGGTGCTTTTTTATTGTGAGTTCCCTCGCCTCTCAGAGGTGGTTTTTGCGATGAGGATGAGCTCGAATTTTCCAGCTGTAATCCCTATCATCTTTTATACCTGTGCATACCAAAAATTACTCAGAATCATATTCTGCAGAATACAGGATTTCCCAAATTAAGTCCTACGTTGAAGAAGAAATTTCGATTGGTAAAGGCAAATGAGTGAAAAACTCATATTTAATTTGTCGAAATGAGTGACGTTTCGTTGGCATGGGTTCGCCAAACTCATCAGGCTAATTTATTAAAAAGAAAACACCACATAAATATCACATTTTTATAAAAAATAGTTACCATTAACAATCATTGGATAAAACATAATTTTAATGCGTCTGCGACTAGAGAAAAATGAAGAACGCATTTTTGGTTCAACCGAGCTGACGGTGTAAAGTCTACTAAAGCGACAAGTTTTGAGTCATAACCACACACATACACATTAAGAAATAAGTCCATCTATCTATTGGAAATTTAGTCACAAATTTAATTTCTGTAATAACGGAAAATATATTTTATTAAGAGCACAAATGTCTTCTTTTTTATTAATATTATTTGAATTACTGTTAATATGAATCATCTCTGAAATCAGTCTTTTTTTTGTAGTTAGATTCTCGGTCAATAATTTTTACGTTATTCCAATCAAATGTGAGACTAAAGTTATATTGGTGTTTATATACAACTGACTCAGTTTTTTTGTTTTTAATATTTCATTGATACGAGTTTTTAATGATCTTTTTGTTTCACCCACATAAGAAGCAGAACATTGTTTACAGGAAAATTTGT
>JBAGKK010046750.1:0-10260 GCA_037177015.1 Euceroptres primus
AAGATTTATTTGTTCACCTTGTTGATAATCTTTTTAATTTTCTTTATTAGCGAGTTTCTGCTTGATTTGTTTGATTTCCAAAGTTCGTTTTATTTCTTAGACTTATTTCATTTTCTTGATTCATTTATATTTCTTAATTTTATTACTTTATTGAATTTACAAGATTTGCATGATTTCCTTGAATTTTACTCTTTTGAGTTTCTTGTTTACACAAATAATGTTTCGATTTGAACTTGAACTAGGGTTTTGATTCATTATCACATTATTTCTAATATTTATTTGTTTATTTGTTCAATTATAATCTTCCTAATTTTCTTTATTAGCGTGTTTTTGCTTAATTTTTTTTATTTTCAAGATTCATTTTACTTAATAGATTTTCTTTATTTTCCTGATTTCTTTAAATTTCATGATTTTTGAAATTCATTTAATTTATAAGATTTGAACGATTTTCTTGATTTTCTTGATTCATTTTATTTGTGAGATTTTCTTGATTCATTTTTTTTTAGATATTTGAAATTTACATGATTTTCTTGATTTGTTTAATTTCTGAAATTAGCATAATTTTCTTGATTTGTTTGATTCGTGAGATTTGCATGATTTGTTTGATCAACAAAGATTCGTTTGATTTGTTTGTTTTGTGAAATTTTCAGGATTTCCTTATTTGGTGTGATAGCTTTAATTTTTTATAATTGCATGATTTGTTTGATCAAGAAAGATTCATTTGATTTTTTTGTTTTGCTAAATTTGCAGAATTTGCTTAATTGATTTATTTGCTTTAATTTTTTTTATATGCATGATTTGCCTAATTTGTGTGATTCATTTGATACATTAGGTTTTCATGATTCATTTGATTTGTTTGATTCGTGAGATTTACATGATTTGCTTGATTTGATTTATTCATTTGATTTCTTTGAAACGTGAAATTTACATGATTTTCTTGATTTATTTCATTTGTTTGACTTCTAAGATTAGCAGAATATGTTTGAATTGCTTGATTCGTTTAAATTCTAAGATATGCATGATTTTATTGATTTTCTTGATTCATTTGATTTGTTTGATGTGTGAGATTTGCATGATTTGGTTGATTTGTTTGATTAATTGAATTTGTGCGAAAAATTTTGTAGTCATAACAGGGTGGATCGTTATTTTTATTTTCCTTGAATTTTGTGTTTTTTAGTTTTTTGTTTTCATGATTACCCTTTTGATATGAACTTACCTACGGTTTGGATTCCTCATCAAAATATTTGTAATATTTATTTGTTCATTTTGCTTTCTAGCTTTTTTATTTTCTTTATTAGAGAGTTTTTACTTGATTTGTTTGCTTTTTATAATTCATTTTATTTATTAGATCAGCTTAATTTTCTTCATTTATTTAATATCTTTGGTGTTTGAATTCAGTTAATTTATAAGATTTTCCCGATTTGCTTGATTCATTTAATTTTATTGATCACCAAGATTAGCATGATTCGCGTAAGTCGTTTAATTTTTGATACGTGAGATTTGCATGATTTTCTTGAATTGTAAAGTCTGTGAAAGTATGATTTGATTGATTTATTTTATGCTTGATTTCTAAAATTTTCATTATTTTCTTTATTTTCTTGATTCATTTTATTTACTCGATTTTTAAAATTTGCATTCTTTTCTTTATTTGCATAATTCATTGTATTCGTGAGATTTCCTTCATTTTCTTGATTCATTTGATTAGTCAGATTTTCTTGATATTCTTGATTCATTTGATCAGTCAGATTTTCATGATTTTCACGAATTTCTTGATTCATTTGATTTTTGTGCATGATTTTCTTGACTTTTTTAATTTTTGATATTTGCAAGATTCTCTTGACCTTTTTGATTTGTTATATTTTCATGATTTATTTGATGAAAAAAGATTCAATTAATTTGCTTTATTTGCAAAATTTACACGATTTGCTTAATTATTTTAATTGGTTTAATTTTTTAGATTTGCATAATTTGCTTGATTTTTCTGATTCCTCGATATACTAGATTTTCATAATTCATTTTATCTCTTTGATTAGTGCTATATATATATATATATACATAATTTTTTTCATTCATTTTATTCATTTGACTTCCTTGAATCGTGAGATTTGCATGACTTTCTTGATTTATTTCCTTTGTTTGACTTCTAAGAGTAGCAGAATATGCTTAAATTACTTGACTCGTTGAATTTGTGTGACTTGAACTATTTGCTTGAATCATTGGATTTGTGAGATTATCATGATTTTTTTTATTTATTTAATATGTTTGATTTCTAAAATTTACATGATTTTCCTGAGGCACTTGATTTCTTTGTGAGATTTGCATGATTTGCTTGATTTCCTTGATTCCTGCGATTTGCCTGATTTGTGAGATTTGTGTTGTCTTCTTGATTTTCTTGATTCATTGGATTTGCTTAACTTATGGAATTTTCATGATTTTCTTGATTCATGTTGTTTGCCTGATTTGTTTGATTTATTTGATTTGTTTGATTTTTAAGATTTGTATAATTCTCATCATTTTCTTGATTCATTTTGTTAGTTAAATTTTCATGATTTTCTTTATTTTCTTGTTTAGTTTAATTTTTTTGATTTTTGAAATTTGCATAATTTTCTTCATTTGTTTGATTCGTGACATTTTCATGATTTTCTGGATTTATATGGTGATTTTATAAACGTGATTTCTGAGATTTGGATCATTTGCTTGATTTTTTGTGATTCATTTGATGTATTATATTTCCTTGATTAGTGTAACTTGCATGATCTTATTTATTTTCTTGATTCATGTGATGTGCCTGATTTTTTTGATTCATTTGATTTGGTTGAGTTCTAAGATTTGTATTAATTTCTTCATTTTTTTAATGCATTTAATTTGTAAAATTTTCATAATTTTCTTGATTGTTGTGTTTAGATTGATTTGTTTGATTTTTCACATTTGTATAATTTTCTTGATATGTTTGATTTGTGATATTTGCCTGATTTTCTGGATTTATTTGTTTAATTTAAAAACGTAATTTGTGAGATTTGCATAATTTGCTTCATTTTTTGTGAATCACTGGATTTATTAGATTTTCTTGATTCGTCTAATTTGCATGATTTTCTTTATTTTCTTGATTCATGTAATTTGCCTGATTTGTTTGATTCATTTGATTTGTTTGGTTTCTAAGGTTCGTATTGTTTCCTTCATTTTCTTAATTCATCTAATTTGTGAAATTCTCATGATTTTTGTGTTTAGTTTGATTTGTTTGATTTTTTACATTTGCACAATTATTTTAAATTTTTGATTTGTAACATTTGCCTGATGTTCCTGATTTATTTGTTTAATTTGATAAAAAAGATTTGTGAGATTTGCATGATTTGCTTGATTTTTTGTGATTCACTTCATTTATTAGATTTTCTTGATTCGTGTAATTTTCATGATCTTACTTATTTTCTTGATTCATTGGATTTGCTTAACTTATGGTATTTTCATGATTTTCTTGATTCATGTGGTTTGCCTGATTTGTTTGATTTGTTTGATTTCTAAGATCTGTATTATTTTCTTCTTTCCTTAATGTATTTAATTGGTAAAATTTTCATAATTTTCTTTATTTTCATGTTTAGTTTGATTTGTTTGATTTTTGACATTTGTATAATTTTCTTGATATGTTTTATTTGTGATATTTGCCTGATTTTCTGGATTTATTTGTTTAATTTAAAAACGTGATTTGTGAGATTTGCATGATTTGCTTGATTTTTTGTGATTCACTTGATTTATTAGATTTTCTTGATTCATCTAATTTGCATGATTTCCTTTATTATCTTGATTCGTGTAATTTTCCTGATTTGTTTGATTCATTTGATTTGTTTGGTTTCTGAGGTTTGTATTATTTCCTTCATTTTCTTAATTCATTTAATTTGTGAAATTTTCATGATTTTCGTGTTTAGTTTGATTTTTTTGATTTTTCACATTCGGACAATTTTGTTGAATTGTTTGATTTGTAATACTTGCCTGATATTCCTGATTTATTTGTTTAATTTAATAAACGTGATTTGTGAGATTTGCATGATTTGCTTGATTTTTTTGGGATTCATTTGATTTATTAGATTTTCTTGACATGTGTAATTTGCATGATTTGCTTGATTTTTCTGGGATTCATTTGATTTATTAGATTTTCTTGGTTCGTGTAATTTGTATGATTTGCTTAATTTATTTGATTTATTAAATTTGTATTATTTACTTAATTTTCTGGATTGATGGGATTTATAAGGTTCGCAAGATTTGCTTGACTTTTTTGATTCATTTGATTTTTTAGATTTTCTTGATTCATGTGATTTTTATGATCTTCTTTATTTTTTTGATTCTTTGGATTTGCTTGATTTATAAGATTTGCATGATTTTCCTTGATTTCCTCTATTCATTTGATTTGCCTAGTTTGATTGATTCATTTGATTTGATTGACTTCTAAGATTTGTATGATTTTCCTGATTTTCTTGATTCATTTGATTTTCCTGGATTGATTAATTCATTTGATTTGATTTACTTCTAAGATTTGTATTATTTGCCTGATTTTCTTGATTTATTTGTTTATTTTTACTTTTACGATTAGCATCATTTGCTTGATTCGTTTCATTTGTAAGATTTACACGATTTGCATGATTCATTTGGTTGAGTAAATTTGTTTGATTTGCCTAATTCACTTCATTTGTGTGATTTCTAAGCTTTCCAAGATTTGCTTACTTTTCTCCATTTATTTACTTTATTCGATTCGATCGATTGAAATGATTTGCTTAATTCATTTTCCGTGTGTTTTCTGTTTGATCTGATCGATTTTCTCGATTCATTAGATTTGCTTCATTTATGAGACTTTCTTTTGTTTCTTGATTTTCTTGATTCATTTGCTTCGCTTGATTTGTTCGATTCATCTGATTTGACTTCTAAGATTTGTACGATTTGCATGATTTTCTTGAATTTCTTGATTCTACTGATTTTTTTTATATCTAAGATTTTCTTGACTTGTTTGAAGAAAGACAAGATAATATTACTGACAGCAAAATGAGAGCCTATAGTGAAATCGAACACAACAGAATTGGCCTCTTATTGTGCACACCCTCGTTCACTTTGAGAACAAAGCGCAACCCCAGGCAATCCATTTGCATCCTTCTTGTAACTGCAACACGATATCCCTATTTATAATGCATGAATAATATGAGCCAAGAGAAAACGACTCAAAGCCAGACCGTGAGCTACATCATATGAATTTAATTTAATTTCAATTTATAATTCGTGTTGATCTGATCGAATGTTAGGCTTATGTATTTCTTCAAATAAATACAATAAATAAATAATTGATTCTGTCTTTTGTTTCTAAACCTCTAGAATTATTCCTTTAATTGGGATGTCAAATAAAATCAAGTATCCCAAGTGTCTTGTACCTTCGCAAAATTATTGTCTCAATAAAAATAATTGTAGATTTTTCGATCCGATTTCGTCGCTTACATTTCATACTTTCCCCAACGCACACTGGTAGTGATGCATTTCGAGACAAATTCGAGATTTGTTCGAAACATGATCAGATGTGATAAAAACTGAACGGGGATCGCGAATCTCAAATAAAAAAATTCGAGGTATCGGGTCAAGATTCTCGGAAATTCGAGATCTCTGGTCAAGATTCTCGAAAATTCGAGATCTCTGATCAAGATTCTTGAAAATTCGTGATCTCTGGTCAAGCTTCTCGAAAATTCGAGATCTCTGGTCAAAATTCTCGAATATTCGAAGTCTCTGGTCAAGATTTTTGAAAATTCGAGATCTCTGGTCAAGGTTCTCGAAAATTCGTGATCTCTGGTCAAGATTATTAAAAATTCGTGACCTCTCGTCAAGATTCTTGAAAATTCGAGATTTCTGGTCAAGATTCTCGAAAATTTAAGATCTCTGGTCAAGATTTTTGAAAACTCGAGATCTCTAGTCAAGATTTTCGAAAATTTGTGATCTCTGGTCAAGATTCTCGAAAATTCGAGATCTCTGGTCAAGCTTCTCATAAATTCGAGATCTCTGGTCAAGATTCTCAAAAATCCGAGATCTCTGGTCAAGCTTCTCATAAATTTGAGATCTCTGGTCAGAATTCTCGAATATTCGAAGTCTCTGGTCAAGATTTTTGAAAATTCGAGATCTCTGGTCAAGGTTCTCGAAAATTCGTGATCTCTGGTCAAGATTATTAAAAATTCGTGACCTCTCGTCAAGGTTCTTGAAAATTCGAGACCTCTGGTCAAGATTCTCGATAATTCGAGATCTCTGGTCAAGATTCTCGAAAATTCGAGATCTCTGGTCAAGATTATTGAAAATTCGTGACCTCTAGTCAAGATTCTCGAAAATCCGAGATCTCTGGTGAAGATTCTCGAAAATTCAAGATCTCTGGTCAAGATTCTCAAAAACTAGAGATCTCTGGCCAAAATTCTCGAAAATTCGAGATCTCTGGTCAAGATTCCCGAAAACACTAGATCTCTGGTCAAATTTCTCGAAAATTCGAGATCTCTGGTCAAGATTCTCGAAAATTCGAGATTTCTTGTCAAGATTCTCGAAAATTCGAGATCTCTGGTCAAGATTCTCGAAAATTCGAGATCTCTGGTGAAGATTTTCGAAAATTCAAGATCTCTGGTCAAGATTCTCGAAAATTCGAGATCTCTGGTGAAGATTTTCGAAAATTCAAGATCTTTGGTCAAGATTTTCGAAAACTCGAGATCTTTAGTCAAGATTTTTGAAAATTCGAGGTCTCTGGTCAAAATTGTCGAATATTCGAGATCTCTGGTCAAGATTCTCGAAAACTCGAGATCTCTGGTCAAGATTCTCGAAAATTCGAGATCTCTGGTCAAGATTCTCGAAAATTCGAGATCTCTGGTCAAGCTTCTCGAAAATTCGAGATCTCTTGTCAAGATTCTCGAAAACTAGAGATCTCTGGTCAAAATTCTCGAAAATTTGAGATCTCTGGTCAAGATTCCCGAAAACACGAGATCTCTAGTCAAGATTCTCGAAAATTCGTGATCTCTGGTCAATATTTTCGAAAACTCGAGATCTCTAGTCAAGATTTTTGAAAATTCGAGATCTCTGGTCAAAATTGTCGAATATTCGAGATCTCTGGTCAAGTATCTCGAAAATTCGAAATCTCTGGTCAAGATTCTCGAAAATTCGAGATCTCTGGTCAAGAGTCTCGAAAATTCGAGATCTCTGGTCAAAATTCTCGAAAATTCGAGATCTCTGGTCAAGATTCCCGAATACACGTGATCTGTAGTCAAGATTTTTGAAAATTCGAGATCTCTGGTCAAGCTTCTCGAAAATTCGAGATCTCTGGTCAAGATTCTCGAAAACTAGAGATCTCTGGTCAATATTCTCGAAAATTCGAGATCTCTGGTCAAGATTCCCGAAAACACGTGATCTGTAGTCAAGATTCTCGAAAATTCGAGATCTTTGGTCAAGCTTCTCGAAAATTCGAGATCTCTGGTCAAGATTCTCGAAAACTAGAGATTTCTGGTCAAAATTCTCGAAAATTTGAGATCTCTGGTCAAGATTCCCGAAAAAACGAGATCTCTAGTCAAGATTCTCGAAAATTCGAGATCTCTGGTCAAGATTCTCGAAAATTCGAGATCTCTGGTCATGATTCTCGTAAATTCGAGATCTCGAGTCGATATTCTCGAAACTCTCGCGTTTAATTTTGACCTCGTCTGACTATATTTTAAGCAGATCTCTAATTTGTCTCGAAAAGTCTCGAAATGCATCTCCACAGACTGGAGTGAAATCAAAAAACGAGGTTTAAAATGACATTTAGAACGCAATTATGCACCGATTTTAGTTTGTTCTTAAAAAATCCAGAACTAAATTCTTCAGAGATTGATGAGAGTAGATTTTTTATTTTTTTCTTATTTAATTTTTCGTACCACTGTGCAACGTTCCAAGTTGTCTTCGAGACAAGGAATTAGAGTCGAGTGCAATTGCGTTGACAAAACGCTTCCTATCGGTAATTGGATATTAATCTTGTCGATGTTGGTGAAGGTAAAGATGCTCAAATGGGATTAGTTGCCTATCAGAAGGAACTTGTGCCTCGGAATGGGAGAAACGGAGCTGGGGAGAAAGTTCGTGTCTTGTGGGAGAAGACACTAATCTGTTTACTTAAAGTACCAAAGTATCAGGGCACGTGACTGTGTTCTCTACTCGCGAGCTTAAGCGAGAATTTACGCGCCTGAGCGTATGCGAGCCTGTCTTTTGCATACATGAAACGGAATTAGGAGCTAATGTAACAAGAGGCTGAAACCAACTTGGAATTTCTATAATCTAAAGTTACATTCATTTTCCGGCACGTTTCTCGATAATGCTTCCTCAGTTAACTATCAAAATTGTTGTTACACTGTTTTCAACTTTGGCTCGAGAATATCTTGCCTCATCTGCTTTAAATATTAATTAATTTCATATTCTAAATTATGTTCATATTCCGCAATTCATCGTAACTGCTTTGCAAAGTTTAATTTCGTTTCCATAATCATTATCATTAAAGTCATCGTAATCGTAGTCGTTTAGGTTTTCTTAATCATCACACTAAATCGTGGATCATTATTTTAATTTGCAGCGGTAGTATTCTGATCTGAAGTGGACCATTTAGCCTATCGTCACAGTCTTTTATTTTTTTATCTCTCATTTTGCCGCCGATTAAAGTGATACCCTGAAATTTTCTTGGATTGAAATCTTCTTCTTTAATATAATAGACGGAGGTACTATTACAAAGTGACCATACTTAAATTACGTAACAAACAAAAGAATAAATATGAGAGGGATACAAATTTAACTATGGAAACATTGAGAGAGATAGAAATATGAAATTTATTTTTTCGTTTGTTACGTGATTTTTGTATAGCCCCAAATTATGAAGCCGTTTGGATGACTAAGAACCATTCGCAATCGAAAAATGAATTTTCTGAAATGTATCAAAGTCTGGGGCTTAATGTCTCTTTGAAATATTTCATTTGAACAGGAATTTACATGTCTCAAAGAGTCATCCCATGCAACGACAACATATAAGCAATGCAAAAAAGGACTCAGACATGAAATGCAAATTGTCCAACGTTAGGTTTCCGGCTCTTTAGGAACAGAGGTACCACGACGAGAAAAGAAAAAATCATGCGAAAAATAGAAATAAAAAAAAAATGAATCGAGAAAATTAAATGAATCAAGAAAATCTATAATCTAAATCACACAAATATAATCTAAATCACACAAATTAGGCAAATTAAATGAATCAAGATAATCATCCAAATATCACAAATCGAACAGAGAAAATGAATAAAGAAAATCAAGAAAATCGTGAAAATCTCATAAATGAAACTTAAATAAATCAAGCTAATCATGCAAATTAAATGAATCAAGAAAGTAAAAAGAAAATCGTGCAAATCGTACAAATCAAATGAATCAAGGGAATCAAGAAAATCATGCGAATATTATAAATTAATAAAATGAAATAAGTCAAGCAAATCAAATGAATCAAGAAAATCGTATAAATTTCATAAATTAAACAATTCAAATATATCAAATGAATCAAGAAAATCGTATAAATTTCATAAATTAAACACATTAAATGTATTAAATGAACCAAGAAAATCGTATAAATCTCATAAATTAAACAAATCTTATGTATAAAATGAATTTAAAAAATCGTATAAATCTCATAAATTAAACAAATCAGATGTATCAAATGAATCACAAATTCACAAAATCAAAAAAATTTCATAAATCAAGCAAAACTCGATAATAATGAAAGACAGGTAGATTATAAACAGAATAATCGAATAAATATTACAAATCTTATGAAGAATCCGAATCCAAATTCAAGTTCAAATCGTAACATTAATAATTTAACAATAATGACGTAACATTAACAATGAAAACAAAAAACACAAAAGTACAATATGCAAATATTTAAATATAAATATATATAAATATATATAAATATAAATATGCAAATATTTATACTATAAGTAGTATAAATATGTTCTCTATATTTTTGTATTAAATATATATATATAAAATACAAACATAAAGAGAACATATTTATACTACTTCCACAATTTCTATGCAATTTTATTTATTATATCAGTGGAAGAGAAATAAGATTATATATATATATGTGTGTGTGTGTGTGTGTGTGAGTGTGTATGTGTGTGTAATTATTATACTATAATAATATTATATATAATATATATATATATATATATATATGTGTGTGTGTGTGTGTATACATATATATAT
>JBAGKK010046761.1:0-10259 GCA_037177015.1 Euceroptres primus
TATTTTGACCTCTGTATCCCCTCCCTTTCCTACTCGTCCGAGCGCCTCGGTTGTTTTAGAATGGGCACCCTCAATTATCTCTAGGGAACGATACTGAATTGCAGAAATCTTTCAAAAAATTAACCAAATCTTTTAAACTCTTGCAGAATTTTCGAAAATCTTCTAGAACCTTCGAGGATCTTCTAGATTCTTCTAGACTCTTCCAGAGATATTTAAACACTTTCAGAGTCTTCTGAAATCGTCAAATTCCTCTTTACTCTTCCATATCATTTTAGAAATTTCCAGAATCCTTAGGGTCTTTCAGAATCGCTAAGAATCTTCTGCAATTCTGCAGAACGTTTTCTAGGGCCTTCTGAAACCTTTCAGGATCTTCTAGATTCTTTTAGACTCGTCGAGAGTCTTTCAAAGTCTTCTGAAATCGTCAAAAATATTCTTTACTCTTCTATGTCATTCTAGATTCCTCCAGGATTCTCAGGATCCTGGATCCTCACACTCGCTAAGAATTTTCTAAAATCCTGCAGAATTTTCTAGGACCTTTCAGAATTTTTTATATTTCCAGAGTACTCTAGAATCCTCCAAACACTTCCACATTTTTCCAGAGTCTTATAGAATTCTCAAAAATCTAGAAGTCATATCGTTAATTCATTTTCATAAATTGTGTATTGAGTTTTTTTACGAGACACTTTTAAAAAAATTTTGATCACTTTTCTCACTTTCTTCGTTGAAAATAGAAATAATTTTATTAAATTTCGTTCTCCGATTAAACTTATTGCCATGCTGAAATGTGATTTTGTTTGTCACATTCTAAAAGTTTATAATTCGAAAATTCTCCAAAATCTACAAAAGGCTTCAAAAATTTTCTTAAATCTTACAAAATCTTCGAAACTTATTTGAATCTGTTAAAATTCTTCAGAAAATTCTACCCTATTCCACTCTTTCAAAATCCTCCAAATTCTTCTCAAATCCTCCATAATTTTCAAAAAATTTTCGAATCTGTTAGAATTCTCTAAAATTTCAGACTGATCCATAATCTTCCAGACTCTCTCAGTGTATACTTAATCTTCAAAAAAATTTTTCAATGTCTATTTTTTCTAATTTTAATTATTTCTATATCTAATTCTAATTCATCTAATTTTTCAAAATATTATTAATTGTTCCAGAATCTTATAAAATGTTCTAAAATATTCTGAACTCTTCCATATCCTTTTAGAATCTTCTAAGATTTTCCAGAATTCTCCAGAATCTTTTAGAATCATCTAAAATATACAAAAGACTTCCGAAATTTTCCAAAATCTTTAGAATCTCCAAAATTTATCTGAAATCTCTAAAAAAATCTCCAAAATCTTCGAGACAGTTCTAGAATCTTCTGTAATCTCCTAGATCTAGATCAGGGACCTTTATGAAATTAAAGGACATTTTTTACATTTTTCCAATAATTTTAACAAATTGTGAATAATTAGATTGCAAACTAGGATGGCCAGAACAAGTGGACTGAAAATAATGGTTCTACTGAGCAATCATTTTAAAATTAAGAGACCCTTTAGAAAACTCGATACGAAACTAATTACTTTTATATCGAGTTTCATGTCGATCAAAATAAATTTAATTTTGACTTTATTACTCAGTATAGTACCTTAGTTTTTGGACCACTTATAATCTTTTACAGTTTTTTTGGGTTTCCGTATAATAATTTTATAAAATTTTAAAGAATATCCTAAAATTCCCATAATCTTGAAGAATTCTTCTAGACTGTTTTCAGAATCATTTTAAAATTCTATTGACTTTTTGAAAATATAGAAAAAAAATTGGAATGAACTAAAAGATTTGAGAAGTTTATGGCAGAATTCAAAAGATTTTTGAGGATTCTAAAAGATTCTGAAACAGGGTAGAATATTTTTGAAAATTATAATAAATCTTCTGGTGTATTTGAAAATTTTAGAAGATTTTAGAAGGCTTTGAAAAATTCTGGATATCTCTGTAAGAATTCAGGAGATGCTGGAAGATTTTTTTAGAAGGTCCTAAAAATAATTGAGGGTTTTAGAAGACTTTGGAAGAGTCAAGGTGCCCCTGGAAGATTCTAAAATTTTTTTTAAAAACCAGGAAGATTTTAAAGCATTTTGAGGAATTTCAGAAGATTGAACGAATTTACAAGTATTTGGAAATTTTAAAATAGGTATTCTAGATGATTCTGAAAGGTTGTCGAAAGTTATAGAAGATTTCATGAACGGTTTTATAAAATTTGAGAGAGTTTCAAACACTTTGAAAGTCTAGAAATTTATGCAGTATTTTTTAGATGGATAATTGCAGCAGACTTATTTCTAACATTTGATTTGCTAAAAAAAAATTCGTCAATTTCATGATTGATAGTTCGGAAATCTATCGGAAATTTCGATGGTCACTTTTTGCCCACTTTTGGTCACCTTTTCCCCTTTTTTCAATCTCGAAGGTCGTTGACAGGCCTGGACTCGTTCAGAATCTTCTAAAATCCCCCAAAACCCTCTAGGCTTTTCCAAAAATTTCTATATTTCCAGAATATTCCAAAATCCTCTAGAAATTTCCACACTCTTCCAGTCTTATAGAATTCTCGAAAATCTAGAAGTCACATTGTTAATCCATTTTCATGGATTGTGAATTGGATTTTTTAGGTATTGGAAATTCTGATTGTGAGTGAAATTCAGCGAGTGTTGCCTCTCCAATTAATTACAAATGTCAAGTCGTTGAAGTCGAAAATATACTGCGCAGTATAAGAGAATTATGAGCCTGGCGACATCGACGTGTACAATTGTAATATATAGGCGCATTAAATAATGCAGACAGTTCTCGTGTAATGAGGAGGTTGATGAGAAGCTATGATGAGAAGGTTGAGAAGGTTGAGGAGGTGGCAAGTGAAGGTGGAGGATTCAAGTGCATGTGTGCCGACTGCATTTCTATTTTTAGAGACTGCCATGTGTCTATTACGTATTTTATAACGTGCGATATGCACCACGCATAACGGCTGGTCACGAAAACGATGAGAACAAAGAAGCTCAGCCTCTATTAACAGAGGCCTTCCTTGAGCCCCTCTCTTGCCAATATAACAGAAATAGATCAGCACTACCGCCCACCAAAGGATTCAGGGCAATGATACAATGAAACGTACACAGTTTTCTTGTACTCTTAAAAACGAAAAAGGACAAAGCCATTTGGAAAAGAGAATTTTTACTATACCTTTACTATATAACTTCAAAAATATGGACAATCTCCTGGTACTTCACGATTTTCGTATTAAAATTATTAAACGGTTTTCAAAATAAATTCAAACTCCACAGACTTTTCTAGACAAAAATTCTACTAGAAAAGTAGAGAAATTCCAGAAAAAAATTTTCTTGAGATAATCCTTTTTAATTAGTGTTGATAGTTTTGTGCAAAAATTAAAACGATGCTATAAATTACTTTATTTTTTATGGGCTGTAAATTTCCTAACGATAATTATTCTACAATTTTGATATATTATGCATATTAGAAAAAATTGCTTTAGAAAGGATGTCACAGAAGTTAAAACCGCATTGTTAAAATTTCGAAAAAATGAAAATTGTGCTAGACTTGTGCAGATTTGTGCCAAAACCGATTTTTCCAAAAATCAAAAATTCGAAAAAAGTTTTCTTTCCCCGGAACTGCAATAATTATTTATTTCAATTCGAAGTATTGTGCTACCTAGCTTTAAGTATATATAAATTTGTACTGTAAACCAAAATTCAAAAAATATAACCATTTTTGAAAAAACACTCAATGTAAAACTCAAAAGGTAAAAGAATAATTCCAAAATGTTCAAATTTCGACAAAGCAAAGGTTGTACTGGGTTGTGGTCGTCGAGTCGAATACTTTTCTCCTTTTCTAAAATTTAGTATCTTCAACCGTTTTCGAAAAAAAATTTGAAAACCTCAAAAATGAAAAATTTGAAAATTTCGACAAAGCAAAGATACCTTTCTTCTTTTCTAAAATTTAGTATCTTCAACCGTTTTCTAAAAAGCATACAAATTTGAAAACCTCAGAAATGAAAAGTTTGAAAATTGCTCCAACAGTTTTAAGGGTTTCCGGGAACTAATATTTCAATATAGACGAGAAATTCAAATGTTTTACACATGAAAATATTATTTCAATGTATAAAAAGTACAAAAAATATTTATACAACATACAATTGTAATCAATATTTAAAAATTAATAAAGAGAAATTATATTTGCTTTGTCTTCAGATCTTATGTTTTTTTCTTCGAAAACGATTGGAGATGCGAAATTTTGGAAAAGGAAAATATCTTTGTTTCGACGAGCACAACTCAGCATAATCTTTGCTTTGTCAAAATTTTCGAATTTTTCATTTTTAATTTAGTTACTTTTGATTTATTTAATTTGATTTATTTCAAAAATTTCAAATTTTTCATTTTTGATTTAGTTAATTTTGATTTATTTGATTTATTTAATTTGATTTAATTCATTTTTGATTTTTCATTTTTCATTTAAATTTGGATTTTGTTGTCAAAAGGTTTGGAGATACGAAATTTTGGAAAAGGAGAAAGTATTCGGTTTGACGGGCACAACTCAACACAACCTTTGCTTTGTCGAAATTTTCAAATTTTTCATTTTTGAGGTTTCCAAATATGGATTTTGTTTCCAAAAGGATTTTAGACACGAAAATTTGTAAAAGGAGAAGAGTATTCGACTTGAGGAGCACAACTCCGTACACCCTTTACTTTGTCGAAATTTGAACATTTTGAAATTATTCCTTTACCTTTAAGTTTTTGAGTTTGCTTTTTGACATTTTGAGTTTTTTTTCAAAAATGGTTAGGTTTTTTGAATTTAGCAGCACAAATTTATATATACTTAAAGTTATCTAGCAAAATACTTCGAATTGAAATAAATAACTTTTGAGGTCTGGAAAAAAAACTTTTTTCCAAATTTTGGCCAGAATTTTTGATTTTTGGAAAAATCGTTTTTGGCACGAATCTCCACAAGTCTAACACAATTTTCATTTTTTCGAAATTTTAACATTGCGGTTTTAACTTCCGGGACATTTAGAAAGAAGAATGAAAATTGTAATTACTAAATACATACAAAGGTTTTTCCAACATTGGCTTCGATGACGAAATTCCAGACAAATTTTAAATGATAAATAATATAAAAGGAATAAATCCTCTTGAATTTAATTATGGATTTAATCGTCTTATATTTAAATTTATGTAATTCAAATTTAATTTGCTTATTTAATCATAACGTCTTCTTAAGTTCTTAGCTAAAAGGCTAATTGTACCTTCAATTCTGAAACAATAAGGAAGCTATTTGCACACAATGTAGTAATCATTGCAGGTCCGAATTAGCAACAATGTGTCTACCCAATCGTTTCCTACCTCTTAGCCAGAAGCCCTGTTGAAAATTTTGGAAGGGATACAATTATAATTTAAGGAATAAAGCAAGTCGTAAATCTTCAGTTATGTTTTCAATTTTGTAAGCTCCAAAAATAACCGTTTGATTAGGCGTTCATAAAATAGTCAAGAGTCTCTTCGAATCTTAGATCTTAGAACAACATAAATCCATCATCATTTGGTAAACCTGCAATTTCTTCTCTTTATTCAAAATCTTAAAAGACAAAATTTATAGACCTATTCTCAGAATTAGTTACATAAACATCTACAGTGTTCATAAAATGTAACATATAATTGATAAATTTGTTGCTGGTTGGATATTGAAGGATCATAAAAAGGTTTCTTTATAGGAAATGAAAACGTCTTTGCAACAGAGAACGGAGAGGAACAGAGAAACAGAGAAGGAAAATAATTCACTTTGCACTTTTAATTCAATTTTTACTTAACTTATATTTAATTTTAATTCCTTCTTTCTTTTTATCTTATTTTCATCTTATATTTTTATCCTTAATCTTGAGTTTCAACCTCATGAAGTTGTAATCTCTTTATCACAATTCTCCAATAATTTCTTGCTTCCTTGATTCTCATCAAGTTTATTCTTGTCTTGAATGACGTTTTCGGTTTCTAATATCCTTCGTCAAACGTGGCTAATATTATAAAAGGAGCGTGTTGGTATTGACTTGGTAGTCGGATAAGCTTGTTGACTCAAATTCTGAAGGAAGAGACGCTAACTGAATACAATAGTGTAGAAAACGTAATCCTAAAGGGATTTCAGGAAGACATGTGGTAACAGGATTTTCGAGGAGTTATTACTTGTTCGGATAGGATATATATTGTTATCCTTTATAGTTATAGAATTTGAATTTACTAATCCTCTTAAAATTTCTACTATTCCCCACATTGTTTATATGATTATATTATACTTCATTTCCAATCTTAATTTTTACTAAACCATAAAAAAAATTACCCTTTTTCATTCAACATTTCCTAAAACATTAGATTTACAGTTTTTAATTAAAGAAGTATATTTTTCCTTTAAGATAAATGATATAAAAATTATCAATTTTTTCATTCTATGAAAAATATTTCTTTATAATAATAAAGAAATATTTTTTAAAAATATTCTTCGATAGATTTAAATGGCTTCTTTTATGTTTTCACACTATTTTAGAATTCTAAAGGTTTTCAATAATAAATTAAGAATAAAATCACAAAATTGTAGACTTAGAGATAAATTTGATGAATTTTGTTCATTGAAAAATAGTTAAAAGTCAGTAAATTAGTGGTGAGGCTTAAATTATTTGTAAAGTCGTATGAGGAGAGTGTTACATAATATTTTTAGAATTCCGCAGTGTGTTTAACGATCGATGGCTTCATGCATATTACTCGGTTATGTAGTGTCTATTACGCAGTTAATGACCTCTTTTGTGCGTAATTAACGCACAGATAGATCACGTGATTGTGTAGTAATAGGTAAAAACGTACACGTACATGAGTGAGTGAATGAAGTGAGAAAGTGTATTACGTGACAATCCACACAAACACTGCTGCCAAAATCAATCTGAGGATGGTCCACCAAAGTCAAGTTCGTTCGTCCCACGCGAGTTCAAACGAGATCGTCGCTGTCAACATTAGCTTCTATTTTTTTCAAATTAATCTTTTATTTAATTTTATTTAAAAAAATTATTACCAGAAAAATTCTAAATTTCTAAAATTAAAAAAATAAATAAAAGAGGTAGTCTTAAATAATATTTGATTTAAGCATACACTCATCGTTAAATTATGGGCCACTGTATTGGTGGCCGGCTTCATGGTCGTTCACGCTTCACTGATTCTGTCTCCCCCCGAGCGTCCCTTGACCGGTCTACATCGCTCGAACAGTCAGGGCCGCAGAAGTTGCTTACATCGCGACTCTCTGCGCATTTACTTTTGTACGTTCAGAGACTATATATGCGGTCCTGAATGATGACATAAGACTGCTCGCTCGTCACTTTAAATCCGGTTCAAACTGGATTTGAATAGTATTGAATTGAGGACCGTCTACCCCCGAGCCCGGCCTATAACTCAACGATGAGTGTAATACATTATTTAAGTTCAATTTTATTTCCGCGTCAAAGTTTTTGTGGCTTCAAAAATAATTAAAACTTAAATGTAGAATATAACCATTCATTTGAATCAGTCAAATATTTCAAGAACTTTTTTATTGGAATGGAAAAGTGTATTGAAAAATTAATTTCTTATTTCAGAAGAAATATAACTTAATACTTAAAAGAAAACTCAGGAATAAAATAACTTGGAAGAAACTTAAGATTTGTTTTTAAGAAATCAGTTTTACTTAATTATTTCTAATATCGTACTTGAAAGCATAATTTAATTCTGAATTATTAAGGGTATTTGATACATAATGATGTCACGAATTACCGACCGATTTTTTATTTATATTCAGCGGGTTAATTTAGAGAGAAATGCAAATATTATGCTGAAATTTTAGGAAATAATAAAGAATATATTTAGGCATTGAGGTCTGGTGCGTTTCAATTTTTATTTTGAAAAAAAAATTATTTTTCAAAAATTTTTTTTCGAAATAAAACTTGAAACGCGCCAGACATTGATGCCTAAATATATTCTTTATTATTTCCTAAAATTTCAGCATTATATTTGAATTTCTCTCTTAATAAACCCGCTGAATGTAAATATGTAAAAAATCGGTCGTTAATTCGTGACGTCATTATGTACCACATATCCTTAAGAGAGAAATGCAAATATAATGCTGAAATTTTGTGAAATAATAAAAAATGTATCAAGGAATCGATTTCTGGTGCGTTTCAGTTTTTATTTTGAAAAAAAATTATTTTTGAAAAATTTATTTTTCAAAATAAAAACTGAAACGCACCAGGCATTAATTTTTTTTATATATTCTTTATTATTTCCCATAATTTCAGCATTTAATTTTCATTTCTCTCTTAATAAACCCGCTGAATATAAAACAAAAATCGGTCGGTAATTAGCGACATTATGTATTACATACCCATAAGGTAAATAAAGATTCTTTTTTTCACGCAGAAAAATATCAATTACGTCAATAGATTATTATCTATTTATAAGTATTGTTATTATCTTTAAACAATGTTCACGCAAATAACACTATAAAGTTACTGATAAATATTTATGTAAAAATACGATCTCAATTTTATTTTTCAGTCTTTCCACTTACGTAGACTTTTCAGTAATGATCTGCGTGACGCAGAAATGTGTTATTTTATAGATTTGGGAGTATTTTTGTATCTATAATTATATTCGGTGACGTAATCAGATAAAAGTGTTTTAAAAAATAGCTGAAGTTATTCGTTTTCTCAATAATTGGTTAAATTAAAATAGAGTCGAAGCTAATAATAATTTTCTAATCATAATTTACAGAAAAGGCATCAAAGCAGTTAGAAATAATTAAATAATACTTTTATTTAAAGAAATAATGAATTCACTGTTTTTATTGATGTCGAGATTAAGAGTAAGAAAATTATAATAATAATTTGAAAATAAAAGATTTATGAAATATCATATGTAATAAAATAAAAAAGGACTTTGAGCGACGGATAAAATTATTTAAAGAATAACCAACAAAGATTTCTGGATGAAAAAAAAATCTTGATATAGCTACAGTACTGGCCAGAATTGTCAGTCCACTAAAAAAAATCGTATTAAAAACATGCTTCTCTTGTTTCTTGGGTATCTCAGCGAGAAATTAGGTTAGAAAGATTTTTAAAAAATCGTTAGAAAGCTTATTAAATTTCGCGTCGATTGATCCCTACTCGAAGTATTTTTGATAAATAGGAACTGCGAGAGCATGTGAGAAAGACAGACCTTTTTTCCGTTTTTTACCAATTTTTGATTCTCAACTTCCACTAACTGCATGCTTCAGGGTAGCGAATGGAAAAAAATTGAAACTCTGCTAAAGTAAAGTTTAAAACCTCCTCTTTAAAATGAGACCAAGAAAATAATAAAATATTAGCGGGTTCTAGAATTATCTTGAATAATGTGGAAGCATACACAAGACGAAAATCGGTTTTTTGAGCGGCAGTCGAACTTCTATCTTTTGTTAACGCATGGGAAACAAGAGACGGAAGACTGCGTTCACCACTCCATCGACCGATTTTCATCTTAGGCACGCTTCCACACTTTTAATGATAATTTAAGAACCATTTAATATTTCTTTACGTTCTTGGTCTCATTTTGAAGAGGAGATTTTAAACCTTAATTCAGCGAAGTTTCAATAATTTCTATTCACTACCCGGAAGCATGCGGACAGTGGAAGTTGAGAATCGAAAATTGGTTAAAAATGGAAAATAGGTCTGTCTTTCTCACATTCTCTCTCTGTTCCTATTTATCAAAAATACTTCGAGTGGGGATCAATCGACGCGAAATTTAATAAACTTTCTAACGAGTTTTTAAAAATCTTTCTATAATTTCACGCTGAGATACCCAAGAAAGAAGAGAGGCATATTTTTAATATGATTTTTTTAGTGGACTGACAATTCTGGCCGGTACTGTACTTATCGACATTTCAAGGTAATCTAAAAGAATCTTATAATTCTAAAAAATATTTTGAAATAATTGATTGAAATAGCTATTTAAATTTCACATTGAATTAATTCTTGGCTGAAATAATAATGGTTTGAAGGTCTAGATAAAAATAAAAAGAGCTCATATTGAATTCCTCAATTATTATTTATTATTTTACTATTTTATTATTATTGAATTCTCTTTAAATTATGCACTATACAGGTTTAAAAAGACTTTTAAATCTAACAATTCGTCACTGCATCTAAATTTAAATCTAAATTTTATTGCTGATAATAAGTCTCC
>JBAGKK010046771.1:0-10259 GCA_037177015.1 Euceroptres primus
TCACTCGCTTCGCTCGTGCGAAAAACGTCTAGTGCGCTAAATAATCACCTCTCACACACGTATCGAAATGTACTATTATATATTCCAAGGAAACGAATTTAAGCTTTTACTGTCTATGTAAAAAAACTAATTACATTATTCGAAAACATAAATGAATGTAAAAAATTTTATGAAGAAAATATCTACAACTTCTGATTTTCCTACTCGATTGAAAGAGAATGCTTTGATTAAGTGATTAATAATTATTATTCCACTCACCGTCCATTAAATCTGGATTCACTCTCGGGAGATGGAGGAGTAATAATCAAGGATAATTCGTGATGCACAATAACTTCCGGTTGCAAGTGGACTGTATGTCTGTTTTGACGTAAGTCTTTACAAGAGAGGGAAGTGGAGAGGTCATCTCGTTTCCGCCGGCGTCCACTGGTGCCCAAATTTTGGAGTGCACCCATAGACGGAAACCGGAAACTCCACGCAATACCTGTAATGATACATGAAAATTTTATGAGGTTAGAAGTAGGTTACAGATAAATAATTAATTACAATAATATCTTCTATTTTTTTCCGATATTTTCCTTATTCGAGTCACAGCTTAAAAAGTAATGGAAAAATACAAAATTTCCTTAAACAATTGTTTTTGTAATTTTTGCCTCAAAACTTTTAATAGCACAGTGAGAAAAATGGATATTAAAACCTACAATCTGGATATTTAACTATAGAACAGCTATCTTTGATATTGATTGACAACATCTAGATATTAAGGTTAAATATCTAAATATTGAATTCGAATATCTGGATTCTAGACATTACCATTCAATATCAAAGATATATTATAGTTATAAAGTTATAATATCATAGTTAAATATCCAGATAGAACGTTTTAATATCCATTTTTCGCAGTGCAGATTGATAGTTTCGATTATTCATTATTATTACTCATAAAATTTTCATTCTGCTTTTTCCTCGGCTTTTTCTCTGCAAATATTTTTTGAAGAGAAAAATTAGAATGAAAATTATATGACTAATTTTGCGACAAATACTCAAGACATGCATAGATGATACAGTTTATCAAATATTTTTTATCACGAATCGATATCGACCATCTGCTTTAGTATACATATAGAGAAATAAAGATTATTGGTACAAAGATTCGTTGTTGATGAAAGTTCGAGAAATAAAAAAATAAAAATGTACTTCGTATTCTTAAACATTTGCTACTGTTACTTGTTATTGAAAAAGTTATAAAATCGAGAAAACTGCAAAGTAGAAATATAAAAAAAAACAGAAAACAAAGTAGAAAATTCCAAAGTATTAAGTATTTCAACAATTCTAAAGACGCAAAGAAATAGCTTCTTTTTCTTGCTTCATCAATGTAAATTTAATGTGGAATATCAATCGCCTTTCATATTTACCATTCGTCATTTTCTAATTGGCTATTACTGTAGAATTATCTAATAAAAAATTTTTCAGCAAAACGCTGATATAGTCGGTCTTACGGTCAATATGAATTATCTAAGAATTATCTAAGAATTATCTAAGAAAGCTGAAAAATATTTTTCTGTTAAATACTTGATTATTATCATTTGACTAGGAATTTACATATTTAAACAGACATTAAGCCCCAGACCTTAGCACTGTTTAGAAAATTCATTTTTCGATTACGAATGGTTCTTAGTCGTCCAAACAGATTATTATCAAATTAAGAGAACGAGTGATATTCCAATCTGGAAGTAACATTACTAGACTTTATCTTCTTGAAACGTGCATTTGCAAAAAAGCTTTGCAGCAGAATAATTCAGGTGTATATGCTATTCCTTCGAAACTTGGTTAACATACTATCTGGCGACGATAAGGTCGAGATAACTCTGTATGCTCAGTGGTGTATCAGATACAGAAATCCCCCAGGGTATTGATCAAATTTCGAATTAGCAGAATTGTTCTCTTCCGCATATTTCTTAATATAAATAACTGTTAAACTGTTTTATAAATAAATAAGTAATAAAATTTATAAAATTTTGAGTTATAAAATTAAAAAAGTTATAAAATATATTAAAAATAATCGTTTATAATGTTGGATGTTAACATCCAACATTATAAACGATTATTTTCATCGAGGGTCAATATAATCCCTCACTGAGTATATTAAAAATAAGTTATAAAAATAATCCAAGAAAAAATATAGTAATAAACAGGATTCTGGCAGGGTTTAACATATATCAACATAAATGACCGGATTGTTTAATTAATTCCGTAATAATTTAAATAAATTTACAATTCGTAATATGTATATAATGTTGTGTCAAGAATGCAACGTTTCGTTAAGAATGAATAAAGTATGCAACACTATTTACACGAAGGCTATTCCTTCAACGCATAATCTGAAAAGAAAGGACTCTAAATTTCTTTAATTTCCTTTCATGACGCATTTCACAGATACTGGAATCGTGACTAGAATTACAATTGCACCTGTGTTACGCGAAGGTCTCTGTCTTCGAATAACAAGACCGCGAAACATTTATACAGAGCTTACGTGATTTTCTGCTAAAATATTATTTGTTTTATCGTAAAAGATATTTTTATTTGAATATTTATAATGTTGCAATAAGTTGGTTGTGCAACACTTTTTACAATAATGTTTTACTCTAAATAGTTTTATGCAGTTGTTGCACCACAGCTTCTGAAAGGTGATTCTTATAAACCGTTTAAAATCATCATTAAATAGAAATTTCAAATCCTTGTCGAACACCTTCACTATTTTTCAAAATATGTTAACACCTTTTATTTATACATTTCACAATCGATTGAAATTAAACGAACAACCCGCTATAGTTATATTACTAACTTTGGCTCCGTTTTGCCTTCAATTTACTGGAAGTTTTTCCCATCTTTCGAGATACATCCGACAACTTCAAGATTAGTGAAAAAGTGGTTTCTGCTCTTTTGGAGCATAGGACTCGACGGGGACACTCGAGTTCTGCGGAACTGTGACCGTAGCATAATGCGACACCGAACGAACTGTTCGTTTAAGATACGAAAGGACAGACAGACCACCAATGGATACTCAGGAGTGGAAGAATGTCTTCTGAGTGCAAGAGAGACACAAAGTGCCGAACACGTGTTTTGAGGGATTTGCCTAGGAAAGGAGGTTCTGAAAAACTTTAGATGCAGAACAGAGATGGGATAAGGATGACAGGGGAAAGAAAAAGATAAAAGAAGTAGCAGTAGGTATACTGATGGTATAGCATAGCCATCGCAAGAGTATTTAACATTTACTCACACGTTGGGCCCACGTGACACCACTACGAGCCTGTCTGATGTCATCGAAAGCCGGAGCTGTTCCAGTGCACATATAGCTCTTTATAAACTCTAAACGATTTGCTTGCGCAATCACTGCAACAATGTGCACCTTCGCCTAGTCTATTAGTCGATTAGTCCTCAACTCTACATTTACAATCCGCATTCTGGTTACATGTTATGAGCAATTATACCCCTATGGTTGTTTCGAAAATAACAGAGTTGTCTTTTGCAAAATGCTAATGCTTGAAATTGTAGACCATTAGATTCATTTAGTTAAATTAAGTCATTTGAAGGATGCAAATTCGCATGTATTTTAAAGCAATTCATTACATGACAACTTCGGAATTGCCGTTTTCTTTGATTAAGAAGGTGTCCAAAAAAAGGTGTTCCCAGAAATTTGAAAACAGAGAGTTGAGGAAAAAATATAAAAAAAAAGAAGCATGATAAATTCACTTCCCAGTAAAAAAAAGAATTAATACGAATTGAAAAGAATTAGCATTTTTAATTCGCGTTAACTCGTATAAATCCTGCTTTCAACTGGAGGTTGATTTTTAAGTTTCACGAATTAAAATGAATTGACAAACTCATGAATAAATCCGTTCTGACGCATTGGAAAGAATTCGCTTCCTCAAACTTGTTTGACGCATTTGCTCAAATTTAAAACTTAAATACCGTCTCAAATTTGCACAAAGTGACACACTGGTCCAATTCGTAATTGACGTAACGCGGGATTCACGGTGCGTCTTAGACTTTTCAATCCAATTAGTATCAATTCTTTCTTTTTCTCTAGGTTCTTAATTTTTTGATATTTATCGAAATGTATCTTAAAAACTTCAAATACATTGATTAACTAAGTGGAATTTAAAATCTGATCGTTGAGTTTGTGGCTTTGGGGTCAGGAAATGATGAATGCAGTTTATTCTGTCATCAAACGTTTCGGCCACGTGTATGGACCGAAACGATTTATTCTACTCTCTAAATCTAAATTAGTAGTTTTCTACTAATGAAATAGTGCCGAATCGTTTACCAATTGCTTTAGTAAGCATTTCTACTAATTTTTAGTAGAAAACTACTAATTCACATAGTAAGGGTTACTAATTAATTTAATAAGCCCTACTAAGTGAATTAGTAGTTTTCTACCATTAATTAGTAGTTTTCTACCGAAAATTAGTAGAAATGCTTACTGAAGTAATTGGTAAACAATTCGGCACTATTTCATTAGTAGAAAACTACTAATTCAGATTTAGAGAGTAAAATATTCTTTACTTTCATTGTAAAATTTGGTTTACTTTGGTACAGTTTTCGAAGATATCGTTTTTAATTATTTGAATAGAGTAATTTCTAGAGTAAAATGACTTAAAGAGAAGTATTATACTACCCCCCTTATCGCTAAATTTGTAAGTTAAAAATAGTGTCTCGATGTCCATCAATGTAGATTGAAAATAGAATCACAATTCATATTTTTATGTTTTGCTATGTCCATAAATGTAGAATCTTTGAAATTATTCAAATTTTATATTTTTGCGTAATTATACAAACTTTTTAAAAAGTTGTAAAAACCAGACTGTCAGAGAATAATGATGAATTAAATTTATAAAATACTATTATCAACCTTCAACATATTGAATTTTAATATATTTCTTCCATATCGGATGGTAAGGATGGAAACTTTTTACATTGATTCAAAATTGAAAACATGGCATTAATGCCTAATAATAAAGGCGGAAAGCTTTAGAAATAAAAAATTAAATGAGTTATTATAATAAGTTAGCCGTTCAAATAAATAATATAAAAATATATTTATGTATTTTTCTGGGGTGACTAAGAACTATTTTCTTTTGAAATTTTGTTGATACTTGCCCATTTTTTGTAAAACTTTTTCATGACTAAAAATGGTTGATAAGAAAATAAGAAATGTAAATTCTTGATATATTTTCCAAATGTTTATACCTGTCATAAATATGTTTACAGTCATTTTTGTTTCATTAAAGACATATTTCACTCATTCATGTTTTTATGATATAAATTTTCAATTTTTTGTTTACACATGAAATCAAAATACTATTTTACACATAATTCATACAATTGGAGTTTCAAAGGCTTTGAATACTGACAAATTATGAATCATGATTTGTTCGTTTGCTTTTTAAATAAGAACATGAAAAATAATACTTTTTTTTATGTTACCGCTAAGCTGAGTCCCTTTCGGGATAATAGTAAATCTTTAATGAATAATAGTAATGGATAATAGTAAAACTTCAATGAAAATATTTTTTTCATTGATATCGCATTATCTCTAGTTCATTCAAGTAACTGCATCTGTAAAAATGTTTAAATGTTTTCAATTTTCTAAAAAAAATGAATTATAACATACAAAACTTATTTATATCTAAAACTTAAGAAACCAAATCTTAAATTAACAAATTTAACTGTTTTAATGTTCATCTGTACATAATTTTTTTTGTAATTTTTTTTGTAATGCATTCAGAAAAAAATTGTGTTGATTGAACCAAATGTTTTGTTGAATCAACCAAAATTTGATTGATTTAAACAATAATTTTTCCTTGTATGCCATTTTTAAATGAAAAAATCAATCCTTCAAAAATATCTGAAAGGCATCTAGATTATGTGACAAATGAGTCAAAGATAAAGGAATTCGAACAATTTTCTAAGAAGTTATACATACCACAAATATAGAATATATTTTGAGCTTTCGCGTAATATTTAGCATTCTTTTACTGTTTTTAAGCTAATTATAAATGGTAAGCACATAATCCGTGGACAATATTTTTAAAAATTAAAATTTTGAATACTAAATAACCCTCGAAATGACCTCACTGTTTGACGAGCTGTAGATAAGCTTACCATCTGTTAAAGAGATAAAGATAGGTTTACCACTGGAGAAAACTCCAGTATTTTACTCCTGGTCAATGCTTACACGGTGTACATTCCTGTGATAATGGTTGCCACCCGGAGGCTTTCGATTTTTGTTTAAAAATTATTTATTTATATTTATTTAAATACATTTAAAATTACTTAAGGATATGTGATAAATAATGTCACGAATTACCGACCGATTTTTTATTTTATTATTTTATTTATTTTATTTATATTACATAAAAACATCAGATGATACTTTTTTATTTTCTATTGATGCATAAATTATACTATTTGGTATAATTATTACGCCAAATATATAAATAGGTTTTATTTTCACACTTATACAGTTTCAATTTTCAAATATACACTTTTATCAGGAGCTAATGTAAACGTCCGAACATTGTGCTTGATAGGGATTTCGGTCTTTTCACAAGTAGAAAACTTATACTGTGACAAGAGTTTTATCAGAATGACTTTTGTTAGAATTAATCCAAACCGTTTTCCTAAAAGTGAAAAACAAAATGATTATTGAATGTCCAGAAGAGAAGAAAAGGTTCAGAGTTTATATTGTAAAATAGCATCAGAATGAAAAGTATAATTCAGAATTCTTTTGATTTATGAAAAAGCCCACAAGAGTCAAATTAATATAAACTTCATTAAAAGTAGAATTAATATTTGATACCAATGCACATCCTAGGACCTTCACCAAACGCTAAATAAGACATTGAATGCCTTTGAGCAATATTTTCAACATCAAATCGTTCTGGATCAAATTTTTGTGGATCTGGATATATATCTCGGTCATTATGAATTCCCATGACGGGAATGGTGATTTTCATTCCTTCTGGGATTACAAAATTAGTATTTGGTATTTTGTAATCTTTGAGACAAACTCGATATAAAATAGGCCCAGGTGGATACATCCTCAAGGCTTCTGCAACAATTAAGCAAATGGTATTATTATTCTTGATTCTCTATTATCTATTTAATAAATAAATTTAATAAATATTTAATAAATAAATATTTAATAAAATCTTGGTTTTACATATAAAACATAGCTTACCATATAAAACTTTTTGCAGATAGCTCATTTCTGAAATACTATCGTATGTTAAGGCACCAAATCGAGAAATAACCTTCTTGATTTCTAACCGCAGTTTATCCTGAATTTCAGGATTAAGTGCCATTTCATATAAACAATATGTTATGGTTGCGGAAGATGTTTCGAATCCAGCTGCAAAAAAAACGAAGGATTGTGCAGCAGCACACACAATATCCATATTACAAATATCTTTTTCTGAAATAAAATAAAAAATATATTACCTATTCCATTAAAAATTGAAATATAATATACCACATTTTTTAAAAACCTTGTGGATTCTTTTCTTGCAAATGGGACTTTTTATTTGCATCATTTTCCTCAATGTAACCATGCTCCATCAATTGAATTATCAAAGCAATAAAATCCTTTGCGGGAACTTTGTTTTCTCTTCTGTAACTAACCACTTCTTTGAAAATTTTAATAAAGTATTTCGTAACAATTGGCTGTATAGTCCTTAAACGAAATATTCGGAGAATAATCGGAGCAAAAAAGATTAGTAAAAATTTCATTGGACTAACGTCAAATATTTTCTTAGCATACATGTGAAATTTTTCCTGTGGATTTTTTATACTGTTGCATTTACATCCATACGCAATAGAACCAATTACATCGGTTGTGTATCTTAAATCAAATACATGATATAACTCAATTAATAATTAATTAGCAATCAATTAATGTTGTAAGAGAAGCAAAAAGAAAAGAAATACCTAGCTGCCAAATCTTTCAAATCAATCATTTCTCTGTTAATAGCAGGAAGCTCACAGTATTGTTTCAAATTCTCCCCAATGTTGTCAATAAGATGAAACATTTCTTTTATTTTTCCTGAGGTGAAACCTGGTGAAATCTTCATTCTATTGTTTTTCCACTTTCTACCTCTTTCAAAAAACAAATTCGCCATCAATGGTTCGAACGCTATGTGGTCATCTGATACACGATCTTGAAAATATTGAAAGTCCTTAATCATGACTAAACCGATAAGGTCAGGATCGTTGACAATCAAAATTGGTTTGTGAAATATATAAAATCCATGAAAAGGATGCATCTTAAACTTTTCATAACTCTGTTGCAATAATTCTCCTGAGGAATGTAATTAATTTCATAATTATGGTTACGGTAATTCATAAATCAATAAATACTTGAAAGCATTTTCAGATCTTATTAATTTGATTTGTTATATGTGTTTCCAATTTTTCTTTCTATTATTGTTCTTATATTACTACTTTAAAATTTCCCATCATCATTTCTACACTCTTGACATAAATAATTGCTTATATTAAGGAATAATAAAATTATGTTTTATAGTTTTTTACCAATTGATACTTTGCCAATAATGCACTTGTATATATTGCCCAAAGGTATCAGTGGATTTTCGTGAGGTATATTCTGCTTCATCCAAAAATCAAATGTCACATATTTAAGGTATAAATGAAATAGGAGGATCAGTAAAATACTCCAAAACAGTTTTGAGTAAAAAGGAAATACAGGTGAGTCTTCCATTTTATATTCTGTAATATAATATACTGTAACGCCGTATTTTCTTGCTAGCGTTACACGTAATCTGAAATCAGATAAAATAAATGAATGATAGGCTCCACACTCGAATAAAACTAAAATTAAATCACTCTGTCAAATCTTCACAATCATCCAGAGTCAAATTTGTATTACGAAATCAGACCACTAACTCCTCTTATTTTTATGAACCCTTTTCTCGAGAGCTTGAGGGGACCAGTCCCTCTAGAGCCCGAAAAAAGGTGCTTTTTGAGAATTTTTTTTGAACTAAAAAAACAGCATAGACATTCAATCTTCCAGGGATATTTTCTTCAACTTTTGAGCAAAGTTTAAAAAAATGACACTAAAATATTCCAAAATGGCGGAGTAAACCATGGTGCACTGGAATGTATCGCCGCCGAAGTAGTAGGACGGCGTACAAGATAGCGTCCGGAATTCGTAACGAAAACAGAAATAATTGTCATTTTCTTAATTTGGATACTTTTTTACTCTATATGAACCAAAAAAACCCAATGAAAACCGAATATTAATGAAAATTTACACTGTTCCAACCAAAACTGCGATTTTTTATGAAAATTTTAAAAATATTTGTGCTTATAAAAATATTAAAAATGGATAAAGTTGTTTGGTTTGGTTTAGTTCATGTAGAGTAAAAAAGTATCCAAATTAAGAAAATGACAATTATTTCTGTTTCCGTTACGAATTCCGGACGATATCGCGTACGCCGTCCTACTACTTCGGCGGTGAGACATTCCAGTGCATCATGGCTTACTCCGCCATTTTAGAATATTTTGGTGTCATTTTTTTAAAACTTTGTTCAAAAGTTGATAAAAGTATCCCTGAAAGATTGATTGTCTATGCTGTTTTTTTATTTCAAAAAAATTCTCAGAAAGCTCCTTTTTTTGGGCTCTAGAGGAACTTACCCCCTTGAGAGGCTCTCGCCTGATGCTGATTCGCTCAGGAAGCTCACGGCTGCCAAGTGTTCTTACTTGGCAGCCTTTTCAATTCAATTTAAACTAATCTAAAATTCTGTTATTATTCTCTCTGGTAAAAATTTAAAGATTTAATCATCTCTTTGGAATTTTTGGGAGCACCAAAAATACCTGGCGCTCGAAGTTTTATCTTAACGTGAAATTTCAATTTTTGATTACCCCTAAAGCTAAAATCAGTGTCAATTTATTGATGGAAAATCAATTCAATTCGCAATATAAAATTGAAAGTCTATTATTCAATTGAAATATTACAGATGACGGAAAATTCCAGTCATAATACATATGATAAAATATATTCGTTTTATTATACTTATTTGACTTCTGTACATTATGAACTTATCGTCAAGTCCTGAATATTCGAAGTCTGCCCGACAAGAATAAGCCAGACGGCCGCTACACCAACTACTATCCGTCCAAAAAGTTTAGATACCTCGAGGTTTTGTACAGATTTTAGTGAAAATCTCGGCAGAAAAAAATTC
>JBAGKK010046780.1:0-10259 GCA_037177015.1 Euceroptres primus
CTCATTTGCCTTCATCCATCGAAATTTTCTTCTTCAATTAAACTATGGAAGGCGAATTTTTGGTTTCTTCAATAAAAAATATTCGGCAAACCTATTATCAAACAAACAAAGATATCAAGTTAAAACTTAAGAGAATGATGAGTATCACACGCCCTTAAAATCTGAAGTCAGATTCGGATTTAGCGAACTCAGAAGCACTAAGTTTCATACAAATCCAAGAATTTTTTGAAATTTTGCAATTTGGTCCGTCATATTAGATCAGCCATTTTGAATTTTGACATTCTGTTATTAGATTTAGATTCAGCGACCCGGAACCCCATAAGATACCAATTTCTATAAAAATCCGACCATTTTTAAATTTTTGATCCGCCATATTTCATCCGCTATATTGAATTTTGAAAATCTGAGTACAGATTCGAATTCAGTAACCTTAAAAACCGGTACTAAGTTTCATATAAATCCAAGCATTTTTTGGAATTTTGCACTTTGGCCTGCCATATTGTATCCGCCATTTTGAATTTTAATAATCTGTTATCAGATTTGTATTTAGCGACCCCAAAAACGTAAATAATAAAATCATTAATTGAATCCGAAGACTTTTTTTCCACATTGATGGCACAGAAAGTTCATTTTAGCTACACTGCGAAGAGGTTAAGAAGATATTACGATAATAATGAAAATCGAAGTGCATAAAAATACAAAAAACAGGGTTAAGAGAGTTTTAGACAAGTTTCCAGGAAACAAAAACTGATTCAGGGCGTTTTAATCGTATTTAAGACCTTATAAAATGCGTATTTGAAGTGAGTCGTAAAACGCCGATTGCCGAAAATTGCCGAAAATTGACAATCTTGGTTTTATTTATTTTTTCTCTACATTAAAGACCGTAAGCGCAAATTCTTGATATCCTCTGGAACTGAACAAGCAAAAAAAATCTGAAAATTTTGCATATAAATGGTATAGAAGGTTTCAACAGATCATAAATTAAAAATTTTGTGTGAAATTTAACAATCTAACCTCCGAATATGCTGCTAATCTGGACTGGCAGATTCAAAACGTGATTCCGATTTGACCGATTGAAATGATCGAAAACCGATTTAAAATTTATCTTGTGAATCTGCCAATTTCAAATACACATTTGAAAGAAGTACGCAATCAATCTTTTGTTTTCCTGGGTTGAGATCTGAAAATTCTGAGAGAACAAGGACTAAAAGTACTTCGCTAGAAGTATTCAAACATTTGAATAAATATATTCATACGTACAATGTTAGAAAATTTTTGAAATTTCAACTACTTTTCATTTATTGCCATGCGAGCTGTGGTGGAAAATTCATTTTCTGTTGATTGAAATTTCATTTACTGTCATTGAAAATTCATTTACTTTGGTTAAAAATTAATTTATTTTAGTTGAAAATTCAATGTACCTGAAGTTTTAAACGTTCAAATAAACAACATTTTTTTCTTAACACAAATTTATTTTGAAACATTGTTCCAACCACAAAATGAAAAGAAGAATCATGAGAATTTTTACCATAACGTTAGTTCCTTTATTAATAAACCAGTATTTTAGAACCTTGAGTTTAAATTCATTTCATTCATTCATTTTAGTTGAAAATTCATTTAATTTTATTTGAAAATTGATTCAGTTACGGCAATTGAATAAAACTTCAACTAAAGTAATTGAAATTTTTTCTAACAGTGTAGGTACTATAAAAACCCTTTAAAAACTGTTTACTCAAATTACATTTTATTTCCAATAAAAAATTTAAATTATTTTAATATAAAAAATTTTATTATTAATATTAATAGATATATTATTTTTTATTAGAATAATTTTATTATTTTTAAATTTCAATTTAAAATTAAAGATGGGATTAATAATCAATATCTTAAATTGTTTAATCGAGGAAAAGATATATCTGGAATATTTAACATTAAAGGAACTAAATAATTCCCAAATACTCGATGTTTTATTTTAGTGGCATTGTGGTAAACTAAACATTTTTTAATTATCGAGGTTTAAATGCAGTTACTTTAACTTCAACTTTTCTACTTAATCTATAATCCCAGAAAATTGTCTTTGTTTTCAAAATAAAATAGATAAATATTATAAATTATAATAAAAATAAATATAATAAATAGATAAATTATAATATAAAAATTAGTGCACTGAAAAAAATGATAAGTTGAGCCATCACATACCATAAGATCTTACAAACTAAATAGTGGGACAAACTATTCATTTTTCTTAGTGTGCTAATGCCACATTAGTAAGTGTTTAACAAAATTAACATAATTTATAATTTTGGAAACTTCAAATGCGTTGCGTCAGAGTAAAAAGTTTTCTAATGTCACTTTCGCTATGTAAGTACGATTTTAGATACTCTAATTTATTTTAGATGCTCTAATTTATTCAAGTAAATTGTTGAAAATACATGCATCAACAATTTATTTACTAGTCTGAAATAACGAGAAATATATAAAATTTTTGAAAATCCAGACAATTGAAAATAAAAATATTTTTGTTTCTTTAGGATATATCATGAGTTACCGATCATTGAATACGACGAAAGCCTGAAGCTTGCGTAAATCCAGGTGCGGGCGATAAAAAGTCGTGGCCTCTGTAAACTCCTTGCGTTTACAGCTGCTACCACAATATATGAAATTATGTGTGCACTTACTCTGAGGTAAGAAGAGCACCGCTCAAAAGTTAGTGTATTCGTACAAGAATTGTTATCCCCATGCATATGTTTGTGTTATGTATGCATGCACATATTGGTAGTGGACCACACACCGGTAGCGTTCAATTTATATTTTGGGCGGAGTTCGGTTATTTATCGCTGAGCGGCCTTCGTTCGTGCCTTCGACTGCCATTCTGCTTACCGCCTTCGATGTGCAAGAGATGCACCGTTCTGCACTCAAACTGCATCATCGGCCCTTCCTTAATATAAGCCCCCATAAGAGACACAATCCTTTTTTTCACGAGGTCGCTCGATACTTGCTTGATTAAACGAGGCAGTCTCTGATTTCTGTGGGAATGTTCAGATAGCGTTTTCAGAAGATGATTTTTTAATACTTTTTTCTTCTCTGAGAACTGTTCTCGTTCAATTTTTATTCTTGCGATGAACAATTATTCAGGACTCATGGAATTTTCCTCAAAAGACAATAATTTCGGTTTATTTCTTCTCACAGTAAATCCCAGATATATTTTTTATCTGCAGTTGGATAAAAACGTTGCAAATAATTGACAACTGCAATTATCCGCCATTATAGATGCCAAATAATTGATAACTACAATTTTTATCCGCATCCCGATAAAAATTATCCGGCGTCGGATAAATTGTAGTTTTCAATTGCTGGCAATGTTTTTATCCAACCTCAGATAAAAAATATACCTGGGATTTACTGTGCTTGGAAAAGGTACACCATCTTAGAGAAAAATTTAATTAGAAAATTTTCGAGATTGATATCACTAAGCAAACATTACCATGTGATTTCTATCTTCAAGATGCACATGTATCATACCACGCAGTCACATTAGCGAACCCCTTCAGCACATTTATGCCACGACAAAGTAATTTGTGACTCTCAATTGCATAAAATCAGGTTAAATAAAGTGTAGCGTGGGTGTTTCTGAATCCCTAGTTCATGACATTAAACCAATGTTAAAGATGGATGGTATTGATATGTGCAAGTACTATCCATAATGCTTCATCTTGCGAAATTCTGAATGATGTCGTTGAAACCATTTTCGCATGAATGGGTGAAATTGTTGCATCCGGTTTCATAATATTGTTAGATACTGCGATAACTTTATTTTAGCATCATATGTTTGATGCATTACCTATTACATATGCAATAGCTTTCAAAATGTTTCGGTTATATTATATTTTTAGTGGTTACAGGTTACACAATATTTTTAGTAAATCAATAAGAAATTCGAACTACATCTTTGGAAAAAACCTTCTTATCAGAGAAGTTATATTTTCATTCTTTGTCCAAATTATATCAGAAGAAGGTAATAATAGTAACTGTTTTACTGCTTTATCATGAAGAATATTCTCATTCAGTCACAGCAGAGTGACATCAAGAAAGGAATTGTAGCACTACAGATGTTGAGTGCAAACGCAACGGCGTTACGTCCCACACTTGTTCGCACATGATTTGTGATAATGATCACGTATTTTATTTGACGGTCATTTGTTCTCTGCCAGTTTGACGGCCTCCTCCGTACGATGATGATGTACAAAGTGGGCATTAAGCGAGTCTTCAGGGCGTTAATCACGACTCAGTTGGCCGTCGTTCGAGAATTCGTTCAGTAAAAATCTACCTCTCGATTCGATGCCAAATTCATCTTCGTGCTTTTTTATTTTTTCTTCAATTCCCAAAACGCATGTTGACCTGGATTCTCTTACCATGAAACTTGAAAGCTTCATGATTTTTGCACACAACTATGTTGATATAAGTTCCAAAAAAATCATGTTAAAAGAAATTTTGTTTCACTCAGCATTTATTTGCTCAGGCAAACGTGTTCGCACGATTTAATAAAACTTTCTTTTTCTTATATATTTTTAAGATTATAAATTGCTCGATGAATCAAACGACAGCGACGAAGTGAATTCTGGAAGTAGTTAGTGTCAGCAGGCCAGTGATGGTTTTGTACATGACCTCCTTAACAGGTGAACGCGTTCAAGTGGGTATTTATTTGCGCCAGCATTGTCATAATCATTTCACAAAACGACCATAAATATGGTTATCTTATAGCCTTTTGGTTTTCCTTAACTTCTCTGACCTGCTCGTCCACCAACGCGCTTTGCGGAATCACCCAACCACAAGACGGTATTTTCGAGCAGGTGAATGTTATGCATAATGACTGGCTTATGAAGGCCTGTGAAAGTGTGGGTAAAAGGCATTTGTCTGGAAAGTCAGAGGCGTGGACAGAAATGGCCAATTACTTTTGAAATTCTGGTGATAGATCAAAGGAACAATTAATTATGTGAATATAATCACATTTTTTCTTTCTACCTTTATACTAATTGAGTAATGTACATTAAAAGTCAAATGTCTTAGAACATAGAGAAGTGATAAATTTGATCTCTTCTCATTCCATTTAATTCAATAATGCAGACGACTGATCAAGCGCATCATTTTCAATGAGAAATAGAAGAATTAAAAACGAAAAATGGCTGAGGAAGAATATATATTAAATTTTTTTACTGCTGGAATTGAATTACGAGGTGAAAACTGTGAGCGAGTCATACTATTAGAGGAGGAGGTAAGGACTGTCATGTTTTTCCCTATGATTATCATCGTGTGAGACAAGTTTTTATTGAAACTGAATCAGTGGTATGGATAATAAAAAGAAAAACAGAAAACAATGGATAGTATGGAAGTATGGAAGTATGACGTCAATTGATGATCTCAACGTTCCAGGCTTATTACACCGTTATAAGTAGGGATTGCAGTGCATATTATTTTCGTGAAGTTGCTTCTGTTTTCTTCTCTTCCTAGCTGTCCCTCATTTTCCTTTGTTCTTTTTCTTCGTTTCCACTTTCCTGTAATTTTCGTAATATAATCAATCGTTCATGAGCTGCTCAACTGCCTCTCATGAGGGAGAGGTATAGTGGACATTACAAGCATAAGATAAGTATATGTGCATGGTCTTTGAATATAAAGATCTTATCTTGAAAAAGGCCTACAAATGGTCAGTCAAGCATGCACTCTGACATCGACCACTTGATTTTCGTCGACGATTTCAATAAGAGAATGTGAAGAGAACATGAGTCGTGGACGCCTGACATTCAAAAAAGTAAGGAGAGAAGCTGGGTCCTTACATTCTGGCAGAGATTTACAGGATTATATCATCATTTTAAAAAATATTTATTTTATAAAGATTGTACAGATTGAAAATCATGTTATCTATTGTATATACATTATATATAGGTATTTTTATTTTTGTGAAGTAAAAAAAAAATCAGTTTAAGTTTAAGTCATGAATTTATTCAGATGGGCAATTCTCTGAAATTTCAAGAATATATATTAGTTTCACATATATATTAGTTTGTTGAACGAAATCCCGATTGTCCAATTTACTAAAACCTTGAAACAGAAGGAACTTCTTTCTCATAGAGAGAAAATTATTCTGTATTTTTTTTCAGATTTAACAAAAATTTTTTAGAGGTCGCTAAAGTTGTGTTTTTGTCAGAAACTTGACCCTTAGGGTCTATTAATTTTTATTTTCCACAATTTCAAATTTTTCATCAAAACAAAAGGTAATATTCCTTCATGGAAGTGTGCAAATACTCTCAAATTTTATTCATAATAAAAAAAAAATTTTTAAGGATTGTTTAACAACCTTAAAGTATCGATTTTGGGGTAAATTTACGTTTTTGGGTGTCAAAATCGACCCTAAATTTTTTATTAATTTGAAACTCACAGGGTATATTTATAACGTAATTGACAAGAATTTTCTGTACTATAATCAATAATTGAACTCAATTAACTTAGTAAGTAGAAAGTTTTTTAATTAAAATTTTCTTAAACACTAACCAAATTGTCCAAATTTTTAAAATAGTAAGGATTTTAATTGAGAAAATAATTTTGTAGTAAAATAGAATAGATAATAAATAATAGATAATAGATATATATATATATATATATAAATATATATACATAAATAAATAGATATAAATGCCTATGAGAAGTTGCTGAGAAAAAAAAGTTGTGTTGCTAAAATTAACAATTTGTACGATTTCTAGATTTTTTAAAAATAAAAAGTGATTTTCTCAATTAATATTTAGGCGATTTTATTAATCTTTAAAAAAATTTTAATTTAGAAACTTTTTATTTACTAAGTTAATTGAGTTCAATCATTGATTATGATACAGAAAATTCCTTTCAATTAAGTGATAAATATTCTCTGTTTCATATTTTTAAAAAAATTTGAATGGTCGAATAGGACTTCTAAAACTTAAATGTATCCCAAAATCGATACTTTATTAGGGACGTTAAGTACACCTTCAACAATTTTTGTTCATTGCGTCAAAAATCTGCGAGTACTTGCACACTTGTATGAAGAAATTACCTTTAAATTTGATGAAACATTTAAAACTGCAAACAATAAAAATTAGTATCACACGCCTAGCCTGGATTAAGTTCAACCTGAGAATGCTTTCACATCCAGTTTCTCTGTGGTATGTGTTTTCGGGATGCCCCCGGTTATTTTAAGCCAAGAAAGAAAAAAATCGTACTTCGCGTTTTTGAGATAAAAGATTTTTTAATTTTTAACAATGAAAAATCTCATTTTTCTCGAAAACGACTGTGTGAATAGCAGTTTATAGTTCAAAAGTGTTTCCCTTCCTAAAATATATAAAATTATACCCTTAATAGATTTTTATCTTGTGTATTTTAACAAATTTTTCCAAAAAATAGGAAAAATCTAAAAAAATTAACTAAAATAGCATTTATTTTACCGAACTTTCACATTTTAGTTTTAAAAACGGTTTTTTTTATTTCAGTAGCAATGTGAAGAACATGTTATATGATATTATTAAGGTTCCTAAGTTTCAAAGTAAAGAAAAATGGGTTTTTCTCTCTAAAATTGAAGAAATATTGTTTTTAACGTAGTTGTCATGCAAAAAATCAAATCTCTGAAAAAAATATTTTTTCTATGATTTTAGGAATCAAAATAATATAACTGATGTCATTCAAAATAAAAACATTGTTTTTAATTAACAAAATTTAAAACTTACGATAATCATTTATTTTGACAATGTTTTTTGGAATTTATTTCTTTCTCATTGCCGCTTCTTACGAATTTTGGAAAAAAGGTTGAATTTTAATAAATCATGGTTTATTTTTTCGGGGAAAATATTCTCTTCAACTGTACTTTTTTCAATTTTGTGAATAAATTTTTTTATGGCTGAAATCGTTAGAACAATTTTTTCAAAATAAAAAATTTTTTAACCAATGAACTATATTTGAAGATTATTCACTTATTTTCAGAACCGGAAACAATAGAGTTGTAGGGAATGTTTTATCCCGAAAAATAAGCCATAATTTATTAAAATTTAACCATTTTAAAAAAATTTTTAAGAAGCGATAATAAGAAAAAATTCCATTACAAACAATATTATTAAAATCATTATTTTTCGTAAGCTTTAAACTTTTTTCATAAAAAATAATATTTTTTGTTTCATAAGACATGATTGATAATATAATTTCCGTTCTTAAAATCATGGAAAACTTTTGTTTTAAGAGGCCTCATTTTTGGCACGACAACTACCTTAACGATTAAAAATCTCATTTTTCTCGATAGCAGTTCATAGTTCAAAATTGTTCTCCTTTCTAAAATCTATAAATTTATACCCTCACCAGATGTTTATCCTGTGTATTTTAACGAATTTAAAAAAAATAGAAAAAATCGATAAAAGCGACTAAAATAAAATTGACTTTAACGAATTCCAACATTTTATTTCTAAAAATGTTTGCTTTTAGGTCAGTAACAATGTGAAAAACATGTTTACTCTTTGCCATTACATAAGTCTTCATGTCTAATAATATATTTAAGATATTAAAAATAAAATGTTAAAGTTCATTAAACTAAATGCTACTTTAGTCCATTTTTATCGATTTTTGCTATTTTTTTGAAAAAATTGGTTGAAATTTACAGTGCCAGACAAAAATATGAATACACCTGTTTTTTGTGAGATGCATCAATTCTCATAATTTTTATAATGTGCGAGATAAAATTTTTTCCACAAAATAATACGAAAGCTATCAAAATTCTGCGTAAAATAAGCCCAAGATGAAGTGATTTTGTTAATTCTGTAAGAAAATAATGTAAAAAAAATTCATTTTTCGACTTTTACGAAAACTTGCAATAACTTATGAAATAATTAACATTTTTTAATGTCCTTAAGCTCATTTTAAACATAAATCGCTATAGAATTTCTTGAATGTATGAAGAGAACTCTCTAATCTTTCTCTCGATTTTGCCAAAAACTGAACTTGGAACAAAAAAGTTGTAATGTTTTAAATAAAGCGAAAACTCTGAAAAATTAATTTGATAAAGTATAGAAATTAATATTCCTGTGTATTCTCCACAAACATGTTAAAATGTAATATAGACTGATTTTAAATATTTTTCTATAAATAATTATACGTTATTGAAATTTTATAACTTTTCTGTACCAACTTCAGTCTTTGGCTAAATCGAGCAAAAAAAGGGAGAGTTCTTTTTATACGTTCATGAAGCTCTATGGAGATTTAACTTTAAAATGAGCCTAAGGACATTAAAAAATGTTATTTATTTCGTAAGTTATTACAATTTTTAGGGCAAATCTAAAAATGCACTGTATTTCTATTAGTTTCTTATAGAATGAACAAAATCACTTCACTTTGGGCTTATATTACGCAGAATTTTACTAGCTTTCGTATTACTTTGGTAAAAAAATTTTATCTCGTAGATTATAAAAATTATGAGAACTTATGCATCTCACTAAAAACAGGTGTATTCATATTTTTGGCCGATAGTGTACAAGATAAACATCTGGTAAGGGTATAATTTTATAGATTTCAGGAAGGGGAACAAATTTAAACTATAAACTGCTATTCATATTTTGCGTCGTTTTTGAGCAAAATAAAATTTTCAATCATTAAAAATGATATTTCTTCAATTTTGGAGATAACATTGTATCTGAACTAAAAACAAACGATTTTAAAAATAAAATTTTGAAGTTCGTTAAACTAAATGCTATTTTAGTCGTTCTTATAGATTTTTTATTTTTTTTTATTTTTTGAAAATTTCTGTTAAAATACGCAAGATATACATCTGGTAGGGGTGTAATTTCGTAGATTTTAGAAAGGGGAATAATTTTAAACTATGACCTACTATTTATATTTTGCTTCGTTTACGACAAAAATTAGATTTTTAATCGTTAAAAGTGATATTTCTTCAGTTTTCGAGAGAAAACCCCATTTTTCTTTACTTTGAAGAAGGGTTACAAAAATGATTAATTATCCATTTTCAATTGCTAATTACGTAAAGGAAATTGTGATTATCTTCAAAATAATTAATAATTACAAAAGAAAATTGTAATTATACTTCAAATAATTAATCATTACAAAAGAAAATTGTAATTATACTCGAAATAATTAATAATTACAAAGAAAAAATTTTAATTTTACTGTAATTAATTACTGGGTTCCAGATAGTTTGCCCAAGTACCAACTGGGTTAATTTTTATGTTAAGTATATAAAA
>JBAGKK010046790.1:0-28554 GCA_037177015.1 Euceroptres primus
TAACAAAATACAGGATATTTATCTACAAGTTACATTTTTATTCAAAAAAAGTAACTTTACTAATTCTACACCTTTGTAAAGAAATATCGATGAATGGGGCTAAGTAAATATCGCAAATTTAACCAATTGCAAATTTTAAGTTAAATAACAAATTATTAAGTAAAAAATTCAAACACCGTGCACCTCTACGTTAAAGTAAAATTCTTAATGAGTATTAAAAAAAAAAGCTCTGATCCGTTGAAAATTGAGGAGTCGGTTGATTTTTGTCCCAAAAAAGTGCTTTTTCCCACTGTGCACCGTGGGGATGCGTTAGGGGTGTTAAACCTACATGTATGATACCTGAAATTCTTTGTTGGAAAGTCCTCTAAAAGTTCCCGAAGCTTCTTGTAACCTTGTTTCCAGACTCTGAGAAGTTTTTTCAAAAACCTCAAAAAGTCATATTTTCCCGTTTGATTTTTATGGATTTCGAGTGACCGTAGGAACCTGTTATTATCAAAATTTCGAAAAAAGAAAAATATGGATTTCCTTCTTTGGATTTGGAATCGAAATTTACCTTTCCACTAGGATTTTCCTTTGTCGCTGGGTACATGAAAATTCCACCATATTTGATAGTTCTGTGTACGTCGGCAACCATAGAACCAACGTACCGTGCACTATATGGTTTTCCACTCGTTGGATATTTTTTCGAATGCAAATATTCCTTGATTGCTGGACTCAATGAATTTTCATTCCCTTCATTGATACTATGTAAAAAAATAAAACATTTTATATTTGTCACAAGTTAATTTAAATTTTAAAACCCGCAGAAAAATTAAAAGATTTATTTATCCTTCTATATATAAAAGGTGAAACTGTTTGAAAAAATGTACCTATTCCTCTAAAACTTTACCTAAAACAAATCACCCTCTGCTTTTTCTGGTTTACCTGTATATTTTTCCTCTCGCTGGCACCCGCAAATTTTTTTCAGTCAATATAAAATCTCCTATAGCTGGATCGTACGTAAATCCATTTACACCCTGACCTAATGAAAGAACCATCATGGTAGCGGATCCGTAAAGCGCATAACCAGCGGCTACCAAATTCTTGCCAGGTTGAAGAGCATCGGAAATTGATGGTGATTCGGAATTTTCTAGTTTTCTGTAGATTCCAAAAATTGAACCTACCGAGACTAGACAATCTATATTTGATGATCCGTCAAGCGGATCGAAGCATACAATATACTTTCCATGTTTTTCATTATCCACTTCAATAGCTATAGGATTTTCTTCGCTTACAAGCAAACAGGTGGTGAAAGAAGATGTTACCATATTGATGAACAATTCGTTACTAAGTACATCCAATTTCTTTACTTCTTCGCCTTGAACATTTGTGCTTCCAGAAATGCCATACCTGCAATAATTTTTAAACATATTTATAATAATTACTAAATTAAAGTGAATGGTACTTCTTCCAATTTCCAACTACATGGAAAGATATTGAAAATTGCAGTAATGGGATAGCATACATCAGAAAAATAAGGATCTACAAGTAGTCTTTCGATTTTAATATGTACCCACAAGAATTTTTGAAAACTTTCAAAACAACGGAAGTTGCGCCATCTTGAAATTTGGTATTACATGTTTTTTAATTTTCGATATTTCTGAAGCTGATAATTTGATTTAAATAAAATTGGGATGTATTATAGCCAAAAGTACATATTTTTAGGAGGGTAGCATGCATAAATTGGCGTTGCATGGATGTCACGTACATGGTTTAGAGAAATGAGAGTGTTTTACGGTGGAAGAGTGTAGAATAACGAAAGGGATAAAGTAAGTAAGCTAGGAAAACTGAAGCGTTGCTTGTCTCTCGAAATGATTATATATACTAAACAGCAACCAGCCAAAATCAAAGAAGAAGAAAAAGGAAAACGCCAGTTTGGTAATTTAGTCTAGGCATTGCGTCGGAAGAAAAGACTGAAATTGCCGAATAATTCCCAGGACCAGTTTTTTTGCATAGATCATTTGGTGGTCCTCATTGATACCCCAAGTTTTTTGCATCAGGTCAGTTGCCAAACCCGGTTTTAAAAAAATCAAAAAATCACGTTGCGTGGACGGACAACCCCCATTGGATTTTAAAGCAAAATGTTCAACAGGAAAAAGGAAGTGGACAAGATTATGAGAAAACGTAAAAAAGTAACCTTCTATCTTAGATAGTTTTTGAGCAATGGTAATTTGAAACAGCCCCACTTTTTTCAAATTTCAGCGAAAAATTACTATTTAAAAAAAAATTGTGTTCCTTAAAACCTATCAACTTTTTGAGTATTCCGCAGACGATTGAAAGTAGACTTAATTTGCAGTAATTTCACAAAAAAGAGATATTTTCGCAATATTTTGTTATAAAAAATTATTAAACAATTATTTATTTATTAATAACAAGAGGCATATCATACATTTGCAATGAGATAGAATCACTTCTTTGACGAAAAAGTAAATTGTTAATAATTTCCTGTGACAATTTTTGTACGTTAATAAGAAGAATAAAAATTATAATGCAATTTTGAAAAATATTGTTCTTGTAATGTTACGCTGAAAATACACGTACCCTTAGTCACTGCAGCATGCAGTTCGTAATTCTTTACTTTAAAACGATTACCTAAGGAATGTAATCAATTATTAGACAAATTAATTAATACTGTTCTTGTGATGTTACGCTGAAAATACTATTGCACTTAGTGATTGCAGCATGCGGCACTTCATTGATTACTTTAAAACGATTAACTGAGGAATGTAGTTAATTATTTGATAAATTATTTTTTCAAATGTATTTGAATGTAATGAATTATTATTTGACAATTTAATTGAATTCCTTAGTTAATCGTTTTAAAGTAACGAATGAGGTGCTGCATGCTGCGGTGACTAAGTGCTTATGTAGTTTTAGCGTAACATCAAAAGAACAATATTTTTCAATACTGAATTACAGTTTTAATTCTTCTAATTAATGTACAAAGATTGTCACAGTAAATTATTAAGAATTTATAAGGTAAGTGTGGAATAAAATGTTAAGAGAGAGGTTTTCACCATATTTTATTATAAACAGTTATTGAAGAATTATTTATTTATCAATAAAAAGGCATATCACACATTTGCAATGAGATAGAATCACTTCTTTGACAAAAATGTACTCAAAAAAGACCACAGATTGTCTGAAAGTGATGATGCCAAGATTTTGTTATAAATAATTATTTATTTATTAATGAAAAAACACGAATCACATAAGCAATCAGTTGTAATAATTTTCTTGTCACAGGGATGGTTCAGGATTGAGTGAGATATTTTAGTTTATGATTATTAATTGTCTCCATGCTTTAAAATATGTATTTCTCAATTAATTTCATCGACGAGTTTGTCAGTATAATTTAAGTACAATGTATTTCAAATTTCTTAATTGGAATATAATATTAGAATTTATTGATTTTCCTACTCTGTCTTCTTATAATTGAGTCATACTGCTTTATTTTCGATTCACGAATTGTCAAAGCTTTCTCATATCACTCAAACCAGTCGTCGTCTAACCGATTGTCTCATCGCCTCAGAGTCAAGCTACCATGAAATTGTATTTGTTATATGATTTAATTCAGTTATTTAAATGAAGACCACTCTTAATCGAGAGCACTTATTAGGATTAATTAAGGTGCATTCAAACTAATTTTTCTACCTGATCTACACGTGATTACAGTTTTTAATGGTCAAAACTGAGTAATACAGCAGTTTCTTGCTTTTCGTGTTTTTATTTCAAGTGCGATAGTGACTTTTTGACAGTTCTACTAAATTATGTTCTCCTGGGACTATTCGGAGTGGCCTGAAACCTGCAGTTCAGAAATGGTACATAGGACAATTAAGCTGCAATCACACCAACATCTGCAGTAGGGAAACCTGAAAAAATAAGCATTGATTCAAGCTGTTTTTCTGGAGGTTTCGGCAATTTGTCCACTTTCGTGTGCAAAAGGTTGGAATGTAGAATAAGGAATGTTGAATGGTTTGCAATAAAAAATTTCTAAACCTATTTATGCAGGTTGGATAAAGTCTGAAAAACAAAATTATAAATTCACCCCCTCTCTCCGAGAAGTAATGTTTTTAGGGTCAAAAACTGGAATTTTCGGGTTACGTACCAATGGGCTTAATTAATTTTTCAAAACATTTTATTTCAGTGTCTCTCTAGCCCACAACGTTATTTCAAAACTTACGGTGAAATTTGCAAACTCAGCAGTTTGTGCTGCCGAATTTCCAACAGGCTGCTTGAAGAGAGCAAATGAATTATCGTAATATTTTAAATGTTGATTCACAGAATTATTTTAAATAATTCACATATATGATCAAGGGCCTTGCTGTTTCGGGCCCTCATTTGACAGGCGCCAATAATTCTTATCAAATCTCCCCCCCCCCACTTCCTTTCATCTGATTTATATTTTTCAGGATTTTTCCCTCGTTTTTATTAAAATTAAGAAACATTACAACGCACTGCAGCGAAAACAGTAAATATAATAAGAGGAACCTGTGAAATTAGAAAATAAATTTTTTAGCAAAATTAAGAATAAGGAACCTAAAAAGTATGCAGTATCTTAGAATCCTTACTCCCTTTTCTAGAGCAGCAATATTTTCGAGAACGAAAATGGAATCCGTGGTGGTTTGTTACGTACAATCTAGTGAAACTTAAATTAAAAACAACTTGTCGAAATAATTTGCATGAATATATTGCACACAATTTATTTCGAATCGCCCTCACGGTATAGGTAGATCTCAGCTCAAGAAACATAAAGCTTCCTAAAAACTACATTAAGCTCATTATTCCTAGTTGCCCAGCAATAAGTTGAAGCTGCTCAAGAAGAGTGAATAGAGATTCTTATGCAGAACCAATCTAAATATTTTAAATTAAGAATCGCAAAAGCGATCCATCCTTATTTTACTTTTTCACTTTCAGGAACTTTATACTTTACAGTTTTATACATTATTTTTAAGTTCTCTAAAAATTGCTGTTAGGAAAACGTTAAGAAACCACGAAGATACGTTGTAAGAATGAAAGAAAGGAAGAGAAAGACACATTGTAAGAATGAAAGAAAGGAAGAGAAGGACGCATTGTAAGAATGAGAAAATGAAGGAGAGCGCAGGGAATTGAATCAAAAGAGAACATAGAGAGCAAAATAGAATAACAAAGGATGGAAGGAGAGGCCCGTTGCAAGAGAGGATAAAGAAAAAAAGTAGAGTGATATAGGTTGGAGAGAGAAAAGGGAGTCGTCGCGAGAGCGAAGTTGAGAGAGAGAGCGAGTCGACTGCCGCCGTTCATGCTTTCGGACATCGCTCCGTCCTTCTCGTACTCATTGGCACGCCGCACGAATATTCGCATTGCCTCCCCGCGACAACTACTTACACATGCATGATACCGTGTGACGCTGTTTCTACTACAGCTAATTCTCAACAACTAAAAACCCACGTGCTACGTTGGTTTCTTTCTAGCGCTCATAAATTTAGAACTTTAATTGTTACTATTAAATAATAGATTACAAACTCAAATCCGAACTATTCCTGGTTATGGAATATAGTTGGAATTATTGGCCAGCACAAGTTCAATAAACCTTAGAAAATTTGATGAGCATACTTCCAATTTCGCAAGTGGAATTAGGAAAAGAGAATCACGCGATTCTCTGTCGGCTGAAAATTGCACGTAGCAACTGGCATGGCAATTCCCGCGGAATCCATTACCTCCCACTTCTATCGCTTAAGTCCAATCACCAATTCTTTACCTTGCAAAAATCTCTTCCGAGATTTTCTTTATGCATCGATGAGCGGCACGACGGTCAAAATCAAAATCGCAGTTTGACGGGACTTCTAAACGAGTACGGAACTCTAAAAGAAGCCTAATATCTCTTGCCCGTCCCAGTTTTGGAACTTACTAGAAATTTGAAATTTGCAGTTAAGTTTTCTCAGTGGCCTAGGGAGGATTTCTCAGGAAATACTCATAGGAAGATCGTAAAATAGACGTAAAATAGGCTGTATGGAGGCAATTTTCGTAAGTTCGCGGCGGACGCAAATAGCGGAATAAACTTCCTTCTGACAGAAGCCGTGATCGGTGTTTTTACTAGGAGTGATTGGAAGATAATTTAATCTTCCTTGAGTCTTGGTTGGCCTTGTATCGAAAGTTAAATTATCGGCAAGACAATTGCAACCTAGTCTCTACTCCGAGTTTTTAATCAAGGTGGAGCAAGCTCGTTGGTTGTGGTATCAAGGGATCACCCCTCTCTCGTCTCCAACTTCCTGGTGGTAGAAGTAAGGTCAGAATTAGGATTCTGTAGGGTAAGCAAATATAAGTAATTGCATGAATTCCTTTTTTTTATTAATCATGCAACAGGTGTTAACGTCGCGAAGTGAGTTCTATGAGGCTGTAATTTCCTGAATTGGTTATTATGTTGGTTTCGAGTGGATGCCCAACGTAAACAATAGTTTTAACTTTAATGTCGCAGATGATGCACCTATTGCCTACATTTTAGAAGTTGACTTAGCTTACCCTGAAGAATTGCATGATACTCACAGCGATTTACCTTTCTGCCCTGAACACTCGAAACCACCAGGGTCAAAGCAGGAGAAACTGTTAACTACCCTCCAGCCGAAGCCTAAGTATGTTATCCATTACCGTTCACTGAAAAAAGTTCTTAAAAATCCTTAAACTTAAGCTTAAAGTATAAACTTAACATTCAAGTTCTTAAGCTCGTTAAAATTCACTGAGTACTTCAATTTAATCAGTCTCGATGGCTAAAACCCTACATTGATTTAAATAACTATGAGAACAAACGTCAAAAATTAATTTGAGAAAAACTTGTTCAAACTGATGAGCAACTCAGTGTACAGTAAAACAATGGAAAACGTACGCAAACACGTAGATGTTTGCCGAGCTATTTTTGATGAAAATTTAGTGGCTCTGAAACTCAGGAAGACCGAGGTTTGGATGAATAAAGTATGTCTGATCTTTCAAAAACATTGATCTACGATTTTCACTATGACTATATGCTTAAAAAGTTCGGTGAATTATGCAAACTGCTAGACACAGGCATTGACAGCTTGATTTACGAATTTAAAGGCGGAAATGAAATAAGATATCGACAAGTTCGATACATCTGACTACCCTTTAAATAATGTATATGATATGTCACAAGTTAATAAAAAGGTTTTACGCCTCATGAGAAATAAGTGCATCAGGAAGATTATATTAGAGTTCGTAGGCTTGCGCAGTAAAATGTACAGTCTTCGCGTTAATGTATTTAAAGATGTTGAAGATGTTGATTACTGGTCAAATTTTATTTAAAAAAGGACTGAGAGCCTCTCAGTACATAAAACACAAACGTTTCGACTGTACTTCGACAGTCCTCATCAGTACAGACTAAGTCAAGACGGAAAAAAGGAGGGATTGAACCTGTGTAAAAAACATAACAAACTGTAGAACGCCTGATATTAGAACTTAAAAGGGAATGTTGGAAATTATAAATAATTATATAAAGATAAATAAAACAAAAATGTAAAAAGAGGGCAATTTTGAATACTTGTAATTAATGCCGCCGCGTACCGCTCTTTACCCATTCCTGAGTTTGATATTCAATTACATTAAATTAATTAATTTTAAAATTAAATTATTTCGCGAATTGAAAAAAATTGTCACGACGGCTCTGCCTGTTTGCGCCAAGCAGGCGACGCAAGTGACTAACCGGTGTCTCAACAACACCGCCTCACGCACACTTTCTCGCAGCACGTCACGGACTCTTAGCGGTCTATCTTGTGTATCTATAATAAAAAAGTGACTTTACCCAATAGCAGCTATGAAATTGAAGATATTGAAAGTTATATACCGATTATTGTAAATATTTAAAAAAATAACAATAAGCTGCGCAGTGAAATCATACGCAATCGTCAAATTGATTTCACATCAAAGGATTCTATTCGTCGATTACTGGGATTCGAACCACGTGTTCTTTCAACTAACAAATTGCATGCATCAGTGTTTATTTCAAAGATGCGGTTAACTTTCGCTTGTGTAAAAGATTAATAAAACTCGTTACAATAACTCGTTTTTATTTAAGACAATAAAGGTAAAAGAGCCGTCCTACCGGACATTCCCGTGAAACCTTATTGAAAAAAAGCAAGAAGCTGAATAAAATGTAAAGCCCTCCAACGACGCTATATTCCGCATGTTGAAAAGATAGGAACTAAAATCGTTGTTCGCATTGCGCTGTCTACGCGGTGGTAAAACTAAAAAATTTAATTTAGAAAACATATATAGCTGCCCAGCTTCAAAGTTTGCAGGCTTTCAATAAAAACCTTAGAATGAAGTATTTAAACAAGATTTAAAACATAAGATTGTACATTAACTCACAAAAAGGTCAAAACCTAGTCAATCTCACAAGGAAGAACACAAATCGTAGGTAGAGATCGCTTAAAATCCTTCCATTAGCTACTCTTACTAATACCACCCTAGTTAAATTAGAGGTGGAGGCTGCACCTCCACAATCCTACCAGTTGGCCACTTAAGAGGCGATGTGTTGTCCTCTTAGCAGGACATAAAACCCAGGTTTTAGTTGATCTGGCGGGATTCTCTTCCACTTTGATCGTCGCTGGATCTTTCCTTCATTTGAATTAAAAGTCCATATCTAGTAGTCCTGTTCTGCGGAATGTCACTATAATCGGGCTCAGGGAGAACAAATGAAGGCTAGCCAATTATAAAATGTCCGGATGTCAAAGGCTCGAAGTCGTTCAGGCCATTTAATAAAGGGTACAATGGTTGTGAGTTTAAAGCAACTTCATTCGCAGCTACAACGGTAGATAATTCCTCAAAGGGGAGAGAGGTCAATCCACTAACCTTTGTCAAGTGGGTTTTAGCTGATTTAACAGCTACTTCCTACAAGCCACCAAAATGAAGCGTGAGAGGTGGAATGAAACTCCACTTGGATAGACTTAGATGATGCCTCTGAGTTTCAGGAATATTGGCATGACGCAGCCTTCCACCAACTTAGACCTTTATTCAAAAATCCCTTCCACCAACTTAAACCTTTATTCAAAAACAGATAAAGAGTGAGCTACGTAAATTCAATGACTTTCTGATCTGGAGTCATTTTAGCTCAGGTGAAAACGCTTGTTCTTGGCAGATCCTTGTTAAAGAATTCATGGCTTTGTCAAGTTCGACAAAAGTTAGGAAATCAGTTAGTTTTTTATTAGCGTGCGAACAATTATGCTTGAAGCGTAGCACATAAGCCACTATTCGCTTTATTTTCCCTAACGAAAAGAAATTCTCGATCAATTTTAAGTTTAAAATTGTGGAGAGTAGAGGCATATTCTTCTTTCTTTCAGGTACATCGGATTGTGTTCCGAAATCTTCAATAGCCCATTTATCCTCCTACTCCAATAGCCAATTTGGTCCATTCCAGCATAGCTTTGAATTCTTTAATTGCTGCGGATCTGTGCTACGTGACAAAATATCCGCTGGGTTGTCCTTAGATCGTACATGATTCCAATATTCACCAGGAACAATCCTTTGTATTTCGCCGACCCGATAAGCAACGAAGGTGTTACACTGACCCGAATAGCTACTGATCCACGCTAAAACGATTGTGAAATCAGTGTAGAAATAAGTTTTTTCTATCCGGAGTTTGAGAGACTGCATAATTGATTGATACAGTTTTGCGAGAAAATTCGCTCTACATAATTCAAGTTTTGCAAGAGTTATCTTACTGAGTGGCGCTACCTTTGATTTAGCGCAGAGAAGTTGAGCATGATGAACTTCTGAAATATCCTTGGTTCTAAGATACAAGCAGGCACTATAAACGGCTTCTGATGCACAAAATCCGTGAATTTGTAACTCAGTTGGGTTCTCCGTCAAAATAAATCGTGGTATCTTTAATTGAACCAGCTAAGGAATCTGCCTTTGATAACCAGTCCAACTAGTGTAAAGTTCTTGAGGAATAGCTTCATCCTAGCTAATTCCAGATTACCACAAGTTTTGCATAATAATTTTAGCCTTTATTATAAGAGGTGCGATTAATCCAAGTGGATCGAAGATTTGAGCTATTGCTGACAATATCGATCGTTTGGTAACAACCAATGGTTCTTCAGGGGGATGTACTTAATATTTGAAAACATCTTCACTTGGGTTTCAAATCAATCCCAGAGTCTTTGTTTCTTGATTACCAATAAGATGATTAAAATTGGAATCAACCGAGTTCTGTTTGCTCATGGAAGCTTCATTGGAGATCCACTTTCGAAGCTCAAATTGAGCTGATAGAAGTATGGATTCTACCTCCATTTTTAACTTCATAGCAGCTTCGATAGTCGATTCTCCTGATATAAAATTATCGACGTAGATTATCATCTAAAATACTTTGAGGAGCTTCCGAGAAATCAGCGCGATATTCGTAAGCTAACTGCATGGAATGCATAATAACTGCCAGGAATGCCCATGGACCCAATACGAAAGTTAGACGGCTAAAGCGATATGATTTGAGAAATTGATTCGGGCTTTCTCTCTAAATAGATCATGATCATCTTCATCTAGCTGCACCTGTCGATACGTTTTCCAGATGCCTGTCGTAATGGCGTATCCATGTTGGCCAAATCGAATAAAGATGGAAAATAAGCATTGTTGAATAGTTGGACCTGTCTCGAGTATTTCATTCAGGAACATTCCTGACTCTGTCTTAGGAGGAGTAGTAGTAGTTTTAGCATACTACTCGAAACTTAGTTGAAGTGCTCGTTTCCTTAATTACTCCATGTTGCGGGAGATAGTTAACAAATTTGTCTGGTTGATGAATTGGTGGTGGAGTAAGGTGTCGTGGTTCCACGTGCTCCTCAATAGCGGCATTGTAACGCGCGTGCAGATCAGGATTCTTGAGGAGCTTTCGTTTCACGGATAAAAATCTGCTTTCAACTATATGCTTGGACTCTCAAAGTAATGAGATGTCAGCGCGGAATGGGAGTTTGACAATAAAACGACGTCTTCTGCTGTTCGAAATGTAGCAACAAAGTGATCTTCTTAATCCTGCTCCTCCTTAGTTAAATGTAACTTTTTAGGGCATTTCTCAATATACGAGAAGCGTTCGATTTGTTTTTCGATATCGATTCCTGACGAAAAACAACATATAGATGGAAAACTCCTAGATTCAGCGGATGGAATCCGCAATGGACCAGCAACTTCACATCCAAATTTGGTTTTTTGCAAAATTGGTAAATTCCTATCGAGCTTTATCTCACCAACACAGAGTAAACCCAAAAATACGGTAGTGATAAGTATTAAATCGATTTTACCTGAAATGTGGAAGACCGGACCAGCTAAGGTGAGATCCTCTGGGATTAGAAGAGACCCCTTATTAATCCTTTGAGTTGAGTGCATTTCGGTGATGCGATCTGTCACGAGACATTGAATATCTTCCCTGTAACCATTTATTCGAGACTTTATGGTTATGTTGACGATATGAGAGAAACCTGAACAATTGCTGACACAGGAATGGCAATCATTTGTTTCCGAAGCATCAATAAATCACACAGCTCAGTCTGATGTAACTGGATTGCGTTCCAGAATCCAAAAGGCTCTGCATTGATGAGGTTGACCTTCTTGTCTTCAACTATTTGAAGCTGATAACGCTAGAAACCCACTGCAATTATAAATCGTGTGAGACTTCTTACAATAAGGACATGTATTGTTTTTCGAAACACAATATACCGCTTTCTTAGACAAATTTTTGACATTGAAATGCGAATAGGAAACCTTATTCCTAAACGTGTCAAAAGATAGAGGTTCCGCCATCTTGCATCTCTCATTGAAAAAATGATCTGAATCATACATAGTTGGTAATCTTTCTTTAGAGACGACTTTCGACTCCCACTCCCTCTTTGTAAGATCATCACGCTTCGAGGTTACTATAAAAATAAAAATTGGATTCCAAGAATCCGTTTCTTAATCGAGATTTGTTAGAGATCGAATATTCTTTTGGAAGTTTTCCATTAATTTGCGCAAAGCGGAACCTGATTCTTTTTTGAGAGGCGACATTTCGAAAATCGTCTGTAAATGATGTTGAACACGCATTCGCTTATCTTCAAACATTTTTTTTAATAAATCCCATGCAATGCTGTAGTTATCATCCGTAATCTCTAATCCGTCAACAACATCAGCTGCCGAACCTAACAACGATGATTTTAAATAGAAGAACTTTTTAAGTTTACCCAAAACTTGATTTTTATCTACCATTGCACTGAAAACGTCATGAAAAGCTAAGCATTTCTCGAAATTACCTTCGAATTTTGGAATATTTATATTTGGTAACTTTAAACCAAACCAAGGTTTTCCATATTTGGAACTCCGTTTACATCTTGTACATAGGTTGTTTTATAATTGCATTGTTATCCGCATGTTGTCGCAAAAAGCTCGAGCAAGAGGAGTTAAATTAAATCTTTAAATATAAATCTTTTCTCGCCTTGGAAGTCATCTTCGTTCTTGCTTAATTCCTCTATTTCTGTTTTTACTTCCTGAAATTCCTTCCAGTTATTCCTTCCTGTCACTTATTTTTTCTAACCTCACTTCTTAATTCATACAGAGTTAAGAACTTGCTTAAGAAATAAACAGAACAGTTTTCGAATCGAATTAAAATATGTTACGCAAAACAGAAGAGCTGAAGTCAACGTTGATTGCTGCTTCTAGTTTGATAACAAATCTATGACAGCTAGACGACGTAATTCCCCTCTGGGTACAGCTGATGACGAAGATGACGAAGCTCGAAGAGTAGATACTGAAGGATCTTTCCTTATGTAGTTTTGTTTTGTTGGTAAATTGGCGAGGTAGTTTCCATCTTTACTATTATCTTTGAGATGATTGTAAAATATATGGCCCACTTTTCCTATTTAATTAGGAGGCACTATACTTGTATTTTGATATAAAATCACTAGGTTCACTTGGCAATTGTCAGAATAGTGATATCGGTCACTGCTTACGAGTTTGATTTACGAAGTGTTTGAAATGACGCTTTGTCCAGGCAATTCGAGACAAAGGAAAAGATAGCGATGGCACTTTAGATCATGACAAAGAGCCTAATGCAACCCATGTGGGGTTAAGTCGAAAAATTCTAAGCATTCCCGCTGATGATTGCTTGAAATGTAATGTTCTTCAGAAAGCACAATGCTTCTCAGTATAATTCGTGTTTCACTATCTCACAATCGAGCATGTGGCACAAAGAATTGGTCACTTTTAATATTCGCGAATCCGAATAAACAAAGCTCTGCTACCAATGTTTATTTTAAAGATACGGTTAATTTTCTTTTGTGTAAATGATGTAATAAAACTCGCTGCAATAGCTTGTTTTTATTTAACAGAATAAAGGAACAAGAGTCGTCCTACCTGACATTCGCTAAAGATTACTGTAAAATTGTTGTGAATGCAGAACATAAGCTTATTCTAACAAGATCTCGCAGTGACGTGAACGCCATTGTTCATTTAGATCTTGAAGAACCATTCAAATTCCTAATTAATAAAATTAAGTGGGTCGTTCCGTATGTATTACCTGTAAGTCGTCACAAGATACAACTGCTGAAGTGTATAGAAAAGGATCCGCTTGTTTCAATAAGTTTGAGCTCATGGAAATTGTATGTATACCCCCTGCTTCACACCACTTCAAGTCAAGTATGGACTGTGAAAACATCAAGTCAATTGGAGAAACCGGGATATGTTATTCTGGGTTTACAAACAAGTAGAAAAGATAAGCGAGATAAATATAAATATTAATATCAATATCTTTTGGATCTGTGCAACATAACCAATGTCAAGTTATTCTTAAATTCACAATACTATCAGTGTGGCAGCTTGATTCCGGATATTTCTCGAAACCAGTTTGCACTACTGTACGAGACGTATGCAAACTTTCAAGCATCCTACTATCGTAAAATCACTGATTGCTCAAAGCAAAATGAATTCTTCAAAAAAGCCTCAGTTGATGTTCGTTTGCAATTTCAGTCTCAAAAAAATTGAGACTGCAACTTGGTGCCTAATTACACACGATCGTATAATTTAAAATAAGCTCATTAGTGGCGGTGTTAACAAACTAATATAAAGAGTTAGGGGTAAATCTAAGGTAGTAGGGTGAATCATTGGTTGTGGGGTGGAGAGGAGGTCGGCATTAGGGTATAAAAGAGCTGTCTCCGGATAGGAAAGCTGGTAAGATCAGATAAGATAAGTATTTCAAATTTCAATTTCAGATAAGATGGAGTTTATCGTGGTTGTCAAAGGCTTCAAAAGATCCTACAACTACTTCGTCTTCAAGGAGTTGGCCACTGTTTCTCTTCCGCAAAATGCTCAACCACTTGTCTTCCTCTTCGTATCACCCTGAAGTTGGAGTTCACTTCCTGGAAGATATAAGAGTGAAAATCTATGGTTGATGCGCAATTAGCATGAGATTGACTGGAATGCTGGAGACATACTCTACAAAAAAGTCAGAACCATACTTCAAGAAACATTAATAGGTGCACGCATAATCTACATCAAAGGTCTTCAAAAGGAAAGATGACTTGAAAAATTTGTCATCAATACTTAAGACATGGACGAAATTGGCTGTCCTTCACTGAATTGTGAATCTTCAAGTACTTGTAATCATCACTACTGGGATATACTCTATGCAATGTAGATAAAGTTGATGATAATACTACATTAAAAGATTTTTATAACGAATGCGAACTTTTTTTGAAATACTAGATTAAGAATTTTCTAAATAAATGTTATTAAAATTGCCTAAATATGTAAACTTAATTCAAATTTCCATCGCCTATTAGTTTTAAGTAAATTAATAAGTTGACTAAGTTAATTAATTTAGTCAAGATACTTAATATTTAATTAATAACTTAATACTTAATTTTACCTACACATGTGCAAAACCGCCAAACAACCTTATACTTGCATTTTGGAAACTGTTACTAATCTACGCATGTGCTAAAAAAACCAACCTCTTAACGCACGAATTTAGAGCACAGGAACAGCTAAGGTGAGCTGCTGCTATGGATCTCAAGAAGATTAACACCGTTAACCAAATAGAGAAGTTCTAGTCTACGAAGCCGCTGTTCAAGTTGACTCCTGGGCACAAGTATTCTGTGTCCAGGATCCAGAAGATCCAAACGAAGTACGGTGCCAGAATCATTGTTGAGCTGAAGAACAGCCTCGTTGCATACGTACCTGGAAGACTTCTAAACGTTTTGGGAGAAGACCCCAATACCTTGGAAGAGATGCAGGAAATTGCTGCTGCCAGGAAGCTTCTACTGCGTTATATTGGTGGACCTTATAATAATATTGAATTTTCTACATCCTGATTTAAATTTTGACTTTAAATTTTTCTTCATGAAAATAAATAAAAAATGTAATATTTGAAAAAAAGTTGTAATTTTCTTTTAGTTTTTAAGTTGGTGTTGTGAGAGAGAAAAAATAATACAAATTATAAGTGCAAAGTAATGTTATAAAAGAATTATACAAATAATAATACTTGAAAAAAATTATACAGATCATAAAGAATGATAGGTCACAATGTCAATTTTGGAACAACTAGTCTCTCCAATATGTACATTCTTACTTTTTTTCTCTGATTTAACATTTTAAATATTTTAACATTTTTTAATTATTTATCTATATTAGCAACAATTGTTTTTTTTTAACGGGATTCAAGCTGCTGATTCCAAAAATAGAGCCAGATTAGTTATATAACTAAGAACTCTATGAGATAACCTCAAAAAAATTCGTACAGCAGCAACAGCCAGCATTGCATTTTTATGGATTTTGAGCCGCAGAACCTAGTTTTTAAGTCAAATCTGCATAGTAACGAACAAATCTGTTACATTATTCAAAGAACATACTGTATTACAACAATCTTCTCTTAGAGAAGTCTTTCTCATCATATTTGTCGTAAGTAAACTTACTGTGTTTCTTCTGAACTATGATTTCTGAGGCTTTTGTGTAATGATTCAATCATAAATCTTTGGACTGGAGTGTCCATTCATTTTGCATCCATACACTCATCGCTGGATTACGGGCCACTGGATTTCGGGCCGACTTCATGGTCGTTCATGCTTCACTGATTCTGTTTCTCCCCCAAGCGTCCTTTGACCGGCCTACATTTCTCGAACAGTCAGGGCCGCCATTACATCGCCACTCTCTGCGCATTGACTTTTGTACGTTCAGAGACTATATATGCGGTCCTGAATGTTGACATAAGAATGCTCACTCTTTGCTTTAAATCCGGTTCAAACTGGATTTTAGTAGCATTGAATGTGTGTCTACCCCCGTCTACCCCCGAGCCCGGCCCATAATCCAGCGATGAGTGTAAATATTAAGTGTCATTACCTGTTACTGCACTACGTACTAGAAGTGATGACAACTGCTTTGAAAAGAGATGTGTAGAATTATTCACCTTCCAGCCGAGCCAGTAACGAAGCCAGCAAAGGCGCGCTGCCCTGAATAGGGACGTTATGGTGTGAGAATGAAGCTGTAGTACCGCTCGGACAATTTTGTTTTAAGGTTATGTTCCAGATTTTCTAGTTATGTCACTGAACTGATACTATACATGAATTCAGCAGCGTGAAATCTTTAATAAAACTATGTTTCACGATCATATACTCAAAAATACGATTTTTTGACGTTATGTCGAAAACCAATCGAGAAAGGTACTATTTTGACCTCAGATTCAGATTCAGCGTCTCAAAATACATAGGAAGGCATGTGTCTCGTCAAAAGTAACAGACCTTTTTTTTGTGTGACTGTGTAATCCTCTTTTGATGATGTTTGCCCCCATCATACCTCTTCTTATCCTTATACTACTTCTTATCATCCTTATCTTCTCTTTCATTCTTATCCGTCTTATCTTTCTTATCCTTATCTTCTCTTTTATGATTATCCTTATCTTCCATTTCATCTTTATCCTTATCATCCCTTTCATCATTATCTTTCTTATCTTCCTTATCCTTATCTTTTCTTTCATCGTTATCCTTATTCTTATAAAGATTGCGTGTTTGGACTTTTCTGTATGCAGTGGTGTGTTTGCGATTTTAGATATTTATGTTTTGTTTCAATGAGTGAATGGTCGAATGAATGGGGTACATGTGTGAGTAGCTGAAGTTTGAGTTTCAGGAATGTGAGTTTAAGAAGTTGAAGGATGAGTAATTGGAGTATGAGTAAAGGTGATTGGAGTAAGAGTGTAAGTGATTGGAGTGGTTCGAGTTTGAGTGTGAGTGTTTGGAGTTAATGTGATTGGAGTTTGAGTGGTTGGAGTGAGAGTGATTGGAGTGTGGGTGGTTGCAGTGAGAGTAGTTGGAGTGAGAGTGGTTGGAGTGAGAATGGTTGAGGCGTAAGTGGTTAGAGTACTGATCCATGCAAAGTTGAAGCTTCCATCAAAGTTGGACTGAGAAATCTGGATTAAATCCATGTGAAGTTCTGACGAAAAATGGTGGTGGTATGTACACTTCTGAGAGCATTTTCTATTTATTATTTTGTCATTTAATTGTATTTTATTTATAAACGTACTTTATTATAGTTAATTTATTCGTTCGTTTATTTCGTTCCTTATCCTTAGTGTTTAGTTGTATTTTATTGTCTAGTTTTAGAGTATTTGCTATTTTTTATTCAATGTAAGGAATTATTTCCTTACGATATGTATTTAAATTTAGCGCGTTTAAAACTAAGGCAAGGACGTGAGCGATCGCTAATTATCGGATGCATTTGGTATCAATCCCCAACTAAAATACAAATAAGGAGATTCTCAGAACTGAGAAATTTTTTGAAAAATTCGATCTAATCCAGCGCATGTTAAATATCGAATTTTTCGAAACCGATCGGTAGACAGATCGAATCCAAAAAATTCGATCCGATTTGGCTCGCGTCGAATGTCGCTTTTTTCGAAACTAATCGGAGCTCAATTCGGATCAATTTTTTTCGATTCGACTCGAGACACTTGAAATGTCGAATTGTTTTTTTCCATCCGACTCGGCATATCTATTTAGCGTAAATGAAATTAATCTTTCAACATTAAATAATTTAAAATCACTTTTTTCTGTACACTTATTTGTCTAAAAAATAATTCTTAGAATAATATTATTTAAAATTTAAAAAAAAATGTAAAATGCCTAATATCATGTTATCTGAAAAAATATATAAGTTCTTGAGTTACAGGTTAGAAACACAAATAATAAAATTCCATTCTATACTTATTTAAAACTTAATAATTTTGCTTTTTGAACAATTAAGTAATTTAATTTTGAAAAAACGTTATAGATAACATTTATTTATAAAGGTTTTCTTAATATATTAAGTTAAAAATTAGAACCACAAAATTTTGTTCCTCTGTATTATACCATTTAAGCACTTATCTTTATAAAAAAATTAATTGCATTAAAAATAAACAAACCTTAACATTTAGTTAACGTTTTTAAGCAGATAAATAATCCTTTCTAGATCGACTTCATGTCTTCGACTGACTTTGATATGTTTACGAAGTTGAACGGCTGAACTCAGAGATAAATACATAGCCTAATAATAATAAATACATACATTTGCTCTTAGTTTAATTGGTTTTGAAAAATTCGACATTTCAAATGCCTTGAGTCGAATCGACTTTTTTCGTTCCGATTTAAGCACCGATCGGTTTCGAAAAATTCGACATTCGACGTACGCCAGATCGGATCAAATTTTTTCGATTTAATCTGTCCACTGATCGGTTTTGAAAATTCGACATTTGACGTGCGTCCAAGTCGGATCGAATTTTTTCCATACGATTTCAACACCGATCGGTATTATGTCAGATGTCCATTTTTTTAATAGGACAACGATTTCGACGGAAACCAATTCTTTATGAAGTCCAGAATTCAGTGAAAGCAGACGACAAATTTAGAAAGAGAGAGTAGATACAAAAGCCACACTGAAAACTATTTTTCCAGCACAACACAGGCACTCTCGGAGAAATCGGCCTTTTCTCCGCTCAGTCTACGCCTCTGTTCTTTATTACGAGAACAAGAATTTTGTTATTAGTTTTGGTTGTAATGGTTTCCTATCGCTAGGGATCAATTACAAGATATTAATAGCTCTACTTTTATTCAAAGCTTCTCAATTCATAATACTCACTGGTTATTTAAATTTATGGTTTCGAATAATTTAATTTATTTTTATCATAACTTGTTTAAAAATTAAAAACTTGTAGCTTCGAGAGCGATTATTTACTTTGTTCTCAGTCGTGTCAGGAAGCGAATTTAGCTTTGATAAAAGGATCGTGATATAATACCACTCATTTCTACGACTTTCAATTGCTTTTATTTTTACAATAATTATGAGCGTTCCATAAATCTCTTGGATTATTAGAACTTAACTTAAATCTTTGATTTTGGACAACCCAGAGGCAAGAATGATTGCGCTTTTGATTTTTACTTATGTTTCCTTTTAAAAATACAACTTACGTTCTCTGAACGTTCGTGGCGGTTCTAAGGATTTTATGGTTCGCAGATGAGCTTCTTTGGAAGGCTGAAATTCTGCGAATATCAAAATTTAATTTCGAATCAAAACACGTTCTAACAGAGGTTTTTCTACCCTGAGCTAGCTCCCTGGCGTGATCAACACAGTCAGGTATCAGTTGCCAAATATTTCCTAGCTGAAAACCATGGATCGTGCGACTATTGACAGACGAAGTGCAATATCTGTGCTCCACTTAATCTCACGACTACCATTCCTAGCCTGTCCATAAAGCAAAGTCCACAAGTCTTTAGAATCCTTTTGTTCTGGCAGTGGATTGAATTATTTAATTTGAGCTTAGCTGTGTGTAACTTTTAATCATCACACGCAACCAATGAACAAGATTAGCTTCAGCCTTGCAGCCGATTATCACAACCGACACATATATGAGTGCTGTAATAATCGCTGGTTACTTAAACTTCAGTTGGCGTGTATTGCTTATGGAATTAGACAACCTGAATTATTAGAGTTCAAATTCTAGAAATCAGTCCAAATGAGCTCCCAGCGTATAGGTTGAAAATTCGGATTGGATTTCAAATTCAGCTTTAAACTCAGTATGCCTTCATGCTCTCAGAATTTTCTTTAGAGATCAGCCTTTACGATTGTCTATCCAAATGAGCTCCCAACGTATGGGTTGAAAATTTGGAGTCAACTTAAAGGCCGATTCTACTTTTCTGTTCGCGATTGAAAATAAAACACAGTGTAATCTTTCTACTGATTATAAATTTACTTAAAAATCGTGGCTTTCGATTTTCAATCAAATAAAATATCAAATGGTTAATTCTTTGTACTTAGCAACTCCTAAATTCCTACACTGGCACTGGCCTATCGGGAGGGCTGGGCAACAAAAGCTTTCCTAGATTCTCAGTAATAGAGAGCAGCGGAAGTTAGGTACCCCTTCTTACGCAAAACTCTATGAGCTGGAGGATCGCTGCTCTTAAAATAGAGTAACGCTTCTCACCTCGTGAAGAGGATCAACGCGAAAGAGGCGAGAACTGATGGCGGGCTGTTTTTATAGTTTTGGGTCTCTTGCCTCCCTACTATTGGTCCCCGGTATTTCCAGCGCGTGGCGTTCATTGATTCGCCCAGTCAATAACCTGCTTCCCAATCAGATGGATTTTTCTCCTACTCCTTGATTGATTTTTTGCGCGCGTTTTTCTTTTGGCCGTGATTTTTGGCGCCTTTTCTCGCTCCTCTGATTCTAATGGTCGGATCTTTTGACATTTTTGGGGCAATTTTCTCTCGCCGAATATTTATCTTTCCGCGTATTTATTTATTACTTCAGTCCGGAATATTCTAGAACGATCTCGGTTCTTAGTACTGTATCATTTTTTGTTAAGTGCCCATATTTTAAAATCAATATTCAATAATTTATTATTTAATATTTCTTGTTACTTTCCTTATTTTATTTTTACAGTAATTAGTGTTTTATTATTGTGGGTCATTTGGACCGTCTCGTGGTATACGGCATGAATTTTTCTAAACGTGGAATGAAAATTCACCGACTCACTCATATTCACAGCTGTGCTAACGAGTTATACCTTTTCAACTGCGCAAGCCCGGCGCATAGATAGGGAAAACCGTTTAATTGGTTATATTCCGTGCGCTTATTTGAAATGATAAAAATTATACTTTTTGGTAACTTTTAGAAATAAAACAGTAAAATTGTTTTTTTATTGAAAACGATCATTATTAATAATATGATATATTTTAATAAATTATTTACAAAACTTTTAATATATTCAACCAAAATTTTTTTGTTAATAGTTAATGACTTTTAATTAATTTTTTATAGTTTAATTAAACTTTTATTGTTTGCAATACCAAAATTATTTTATTATTTTATTTCTAAAATCATTACCAAAAGTATCATTTTTATCATTTCAAATAAGCACGCGAATTATGACCAATCAGACGGTTTTCCCTATCCCTGCGTCAGGCTTGCGCAGTTAAAAAAGTATAACTCGTTAGCACAGCTGTAAATATGAGTAAGGCAGTGAATTTTTATTACCCGTTTAGACAAATTCACGCCGTTTTTCAAAACTAATAACAAAATTCTTGTTCTCGTAATAAAGAACAGAGGCGTAGAATGAGTGGTGAAGAGACCGATTTCTCCGAGAGTGCCTGTGTTGTGCGAGAAAAATAGTTTTCAGTGTAAATTGAATCAGTTTAAATTGAAGAACATAAACAAAAATTTAAAAAAATACTGACCTTTTGCTTCAGAATAATCTCGTCAGTCTTAGTAGGAAAAAGTCTTAATCTGTGTCTTAGTCTGAGTCTTAGTCTCAGTCTTTGTCTAAAAAAAGGGAAAAGAATGTACAAATTTTAGTCTTAAAAAAAATCAACAAGTTTATAACCTCAAAGTTGTTGTTGATAGTTTTTCATCTGCAACATTTAAAGTGTTATTTTAAATATTTTAAATAATTATATATTTAAGTATATAAGCTGAGGCTATATATACTTCGAGTCTTTCTCCATCCAATTCCCTGAGCCTCGCCTTGATGACAGCGAGATCGCTGGAGCAAAGTTTAGAAACTAACAGTGCGTCCATACCCTTAACGGTTGGGCACGCCCTTGGTAATTCCTCGTGTAGCCCCTTGAACATGAAGTCGCACCATCCTAGACCACTAATTGTCTTCCTGTGTAACCAGGGTTCTTGGATTAAGATTAAGCCTGCCCGCGCCACAGCCGTACGTCTGGTTAGAACCGTCGAGGCGCCTTTGCTGTGGTGTAAATTAATCTGCATTATAGAGATACCCGCCTCAGCCATTGATAAACTAAGCCGGAGCACCTCGGGATGCTTTTGGACCCTTCTTGAAACCCCTGCCTCCAAATAGGACCTGTTATCCAGAGCCGTAAGGGCCCTGACTCCACTTTCTAGAGTGCCCACAGCCAGAACCCAGCCATTCCCCGCCCTGTTGGGTTCACGTTTATTGGGATAAACCCTCCAATTTTCGATCCGAATGCCTGAATTCTGAAACTGCAAGCGTCGCCATGTGAAAGCGTTGAAGGCATTCCGTCCCCCTAACCTCGACGTTTAGCCTCTTTCTGAGCCTAATTGTCGGAATCAAACAAACGAGCCAATCTCTCGTCCATATATCAGCAACCTCTACAACAACAGCCCCTGACTCGCGAGATTTCTACTCTCAATCTGGCCAACTCCGTAGAAGTTAGGCAGGCATCCGGATATCCCGATGCAACGACAACCCTCACCAGAGCGTTTTTGGCTAGCTGCGCATAAGTCAATGCCTGTGGCTCCAGAGCCCTGGATCGCTTCACCTCCCTGTTAGGAAGGGTGTACACCGAGTCCTTCTTTCGTTTGCCTGTAGAACGAGCTCCCGAAGTTAACTCGGATGGCATGGAATTTCCCTTGTCCCCTCGTGAGGAGGGGACCAAGACCTTATTAGTCTGATTCTCCGCCGCCGGTTGAGCGTCCCCAGAGGAGCCACCAACCTTTGGCGGAGAGTTATGGGAAGCCCCTGAAGCAGAGCCTCCCTTATTTGTTTGTTATAAGAGACTTCCATTTTGGACCCGCGAGTAGCTAGGGAACTAAAGGGTCACCCCCTACAAAGACCCGCATGCAGGGGTAAGGTCTAAGTTCTTTATATGTGACCTGGTGTCCCAAGGTCTCCGTTAATAGCACCTCACAAACCCCACCGCGTCCCTCCGATGCAAATCCTCTGGTTCACCTCCACCATATCAACGGTCCGATTAGACTTAAGTCCTCCCACCGTCTGCAAGGTCCTGTGACCTGTCCACGTTACATGAAATTGCTTTTTTTCAACCGAAGAAAAGAACTAAAAATTATTGTGACAAGGAAAAAAGCTGGTGACAGGAAAAGGTTCCGAAAGTGTTTCCCTGTAGCGGAAAATCTGTCAGTCATCATTCAGAAAAATGTTTCGTTAAAGCATCCAAATTTTAGTTAGTTCAATCGTGAAATTTGGTTATTATACGGTCAACTAAATGTTTGATAGAGTTAACTAAAATTTTAAGTTTATTTAATCAAAAATAAATAACTCGGTATATGCAACCAAACATTCAGTTCACTCAACATTTGGTGAATTTAACAAAAATTTGATTCCCTTAACCAACATTTTCGTTTAAATCAACTAAACGAATTAATTCAATTAACAACGTATCTTTCCAAGCGCTCTGACCACTCTGAACGCTCGAAGAATAGGCTTATTCTAAAAAATCTGTAAACTCGAAAATATGAGATTGAATTTATTATTTTTTAGACACATGGTAGTTCATGGTTTCATGGACATATCGTATTAATTGTATTTAAAAATATCCAAAAATGGCGGCGCTGCAACTGTTGCCGTGGGAGTCCTCCGCCGAAACGCACGTAGTTGGCTGCAGATAAATCTCAGGAACGGCTCCTCAAAAAAGAAAAAGAAAATCAGGTTATTCTTGAAATGTGTGACTAAAGCGTAGCGTAGGGATTTTTTTTCTATTATTAGGGAAATTTTGTTGAACCGAAGAAAAAAAATCGTATTTTTCACGAAACAAGAAAAATAATAAAAAAATAATTATTTAACTTACCGCAAAAATCGCACGCGAGCATTTAGAGGCAGCCAGCTATACGCATTTCGGCGGAGGACCTCTACGGCAACAGTTGCAGCACACAGTGGGGTGAAATCGGAGAACGAGGTTCAAAATGACATTTAGAACGCAATTATTCACCGATTTTAGATTTTTTTTTTGAAAAAATCAAGACTAAATTTTTCAGAAAATGGTGAAAGTGAAGTTTTAATTTTTTGTTTACTTAATTTTTATGATAATGCAAACAGCGAAAAAAATGTCGATTTTCTTAATTTCATTTTTTATCTTCTAGAACGAATTTTTCTTATACTTCTCGTCCCTTGAATTTAATGCACAGGAGTATAAGAAAGATTGAAAAATTATTAACTTGCATAGTTAATTATTATAAACAAATTGTATTAACAAATACTCGACAGTAGGGGTTATTCATCTTCAAAGTATATTTCTGCTCTAAAATCGCTTGCTTTCATCGTTAGGATGATACGTGGACATTAAAATTTATTATTAAATGTTATTTGTTTATTTTATAAACAAATTTTATAAACAAATGCAAATTTTGAGTGTTTTTAAGCGAAAAGAAGCCGTTTTTTCTTCCGATCTTGTTGCAATTATATTGCCAATGATGTTTTCTGACAAAAATTTTGCCACCCATCAATATTTATTTATTTTATAGACAAGTTGTTTTAAAAAAGCCAGTGATATTTTCTGATAAAATTTATTTACAAAATGAAATCTATTAAATTTGTAACAAATAATGTAAGCGTATACAAATTTTAGTAATTTCAAACCAGAGAGAAATCATTCAAATTACATACTAATATGTGAGAAGCGTGAGGTTGTGCGTCATGCCAACAGATGGTGCCACGTGTTACATGCGCATGCTCAATAATTAATACACTTGGTCACAGCTGATTTCTCTTTATTTCGTGTTGAACACTCAAATCGTAAGCAGTTCTAATTTGGAAATTCATGGTTGAAAGAAACATTGAATGTTTTTTTTAGAGGTTTTAAGCTGTCAGGACGAGGTAATTTGAAATAAACGTAAAATACGTGATTCTTAAAGATGCAAGCATACCGTTATTGCATTCAGCTACATCATATTGCCAATGATATTTTCTGATCAACTTTGGTTACAAAATAAAAAATAAAATAAATTTATAATAAATAATGTAAGTGTATACAAATAGTAATTTGAAAGCAGTGAGCAATCATTCAACTTACATAATAATATGTGAGAAACATCAAGTTGTGCGTTATGCCAACAGATGATGTTACATGTTACATGCGCATGCGCAATAATTAATACACTTGGACAAAGCTTTTTATTCTCCTAATTTCATGTTGAACACTCAAGTTATAAGTAGCTTCTGATTCGGAAATGCATGTTAACTTACCTGGCAGGTCGGGTGTGTTATTCCCGTATGACCTGTCAGTGGTGTAAATATGTAGTCACTGTAAATCCATAGTTTTGAAGGTTAGGTTTCCGGCTGCGCGCCTAAGTACTATCCAGAGTCAGAATTTCACTTGAATAATTAATCCACTGACTCGATATTTTATTTCCATGGCCATGACGGGTAATCAGGGTCGTTGACCCTCATCAAGACAACAGCTGAGCTCAGCTGATGAAAGTCACTACCACCAAACATCTCGGTAGTCAAGGACGTCGCGTGGCGGGCTGCTGCGGGGAGGCACACTGGTTCGTCGTTAGAATAGTCACCCACTTATACACGATGGACGTCATTCCCGTGGTGTTCAAGAATGTAGGTGAAACACCAGGAGTCCGACTGCGTTTTGGAATCACTGGCGTACGAATTGTGACGGCTGGCAGCAGACGACAAGCGTAAACTCGGCATAGTAGGCACCGACGTTACCTCCGCGTAAATTGTACCGCCTGCGGCTTTTGAATTTTTTGTACTATTCGCGGGTTAGCGGGTAGGTCTCAATGCGAACGCACCGAGCACTGCGGTAGCCGCGAAAGCGAACGTCTTTGAGCGACGTGGCGATCGTTACCATTTGAGTCTGGGGCTTCAGTGATGTGACAGGTGGTTATCACTTTGAGCATTTTGGAATGATGTATACGTGTGGACGAGGTTGTTTCCAAAGCGGACGGAGGGTCTGCTCCACAGGTATTTAATTCACGTAGTTTTGCTCTTGATTTAACGAATTTTATCGCGATATCGACTGAAATTCTGTCACGATCAATAAGCAATCCCACTCTGGTTTCGATCTTTGGGTCATCCAGTGTTGTCATTTTAATCATTAACTGAATTGATTTCCTTGTCACTAAGTAAAGTCAGTGGGTTATTTTAAATTCTTGAGGTATTTTAATTGTGTAATGGGTCTGATCGCGTTAAGTAGCCTCGGTTTATCGGCGGGACGTGGATGCCATATTGAATGGGGGATTTCTTCTTTGACACGGAATAGTTTTGGAGGGTTACTTTTTAACCTTAGTAATTACAAATTTAAATTCGTTTTAGTAGAGTAGACTAAACCTGATATGAAACGTATGCGAATTGTGTTTGATGCCAAAACTTCTGTATATTTAAATTTGGTATCATCCCTAAGAAATGTTCGAATCTACGTGGTAGGTTTTCCTCGATTCGTTAAAAATACATTTTTGTGAGAAAGCTGTGTTGAAATCCTTGCCGTTACTCCTTACCCCCACTCTCCGCGGTCTGAGCCTAGTAGTGCTTTTTTCTTAAATTTCGGCAAATAAATAATCAAATTCTTTTTGGTTTTTCAATAGCATAAATTCTTTGTGTGTAAAATCTCTAAAATATTAGCAATTGTGATTCCTTTTGTGAATCCAATTACTTGTAAAAAATTAAAAATTAAAATTAAAATAAAATTTACTTAATTAAATAAATTAAAATTATATGACTGGAAAATTTCCAGTTATGATATATATATATATATATATATGTGTGTGTGTGTGTGTGTGTGTGTGTGTGTGAGAGAGAGAGAGAGAGAGTCATTTAATTCATTTAAGAAAAATGTTTTTTTTTAATTTGATCTTCATTTATCCTTGAAAATGGATACCACTGAGGTGCCTATGAGGATACTATGCAATATTGCCATCGAAAATTTCAAGGAAAATGATGCAGGCTTGTCTAACACCACATTAAGTTATATCGGAACAAATCATATGATTGCAGAAGACCAAGTTGAAATGGTTCGAGAGAAAATAATACGTTACTTTATCCCTAACTTCAAAAGGAATTGGAAGTCTTCTTTTAACAAGAAAGACACATTTGACAAAAGACATGCTGTATGGTTACTTACAAATTTCAAAACAACACAAACCATATTAAAACCTGGTAGACCATCTCGGGAAGATTTTGAAGATAGTTCTAAGTCAACCAAAAGAAGGAAGGTGCAAGCTATCCAGGAGAGGTACTCTCCGCTTGAGATTGAGCAGGCTTTCCTTAGTAATCTGGAAGCTTCTGGAAAACACAAATTGGCAAATAATATAATGAAACGCGTGCGATCAGATTTGTGCATAATGAAGCACTCGCACTGATTGAATACGCTAAGCTATCCAGACACCAGTACGAAATCATACACCTGCAATCAAAAACTAGGAATGCTGTCATTTATGTCCAATCTACAGATCTACTGGAAGGATGAGAGCTACTAAGAACTAAGCTAATACTAACTACTAACTACGACTCTCTTCGTGCATATAACTTCATCAAGATCAGAAGAAAAAACGATATCTTTTCGCATAAAAACGCCTTCACGTGAATTTATTTATATAATTTGTTTGTGAAATAAGCAAATATTAATACAAGGCAAAACTTTTTCAGAAAACATCATTGGCAATATAATTTCAGCAAGGTCAGAAGAAAAAACGGTTTCTTTTCGCTTAAAAACACCCGAAATTTACATTTGTTCATATACATTGTTTATAAAATAAACAAATATTGATGGATGGCAAAAATTTTTTCAGAAAACGTTATTGGCAATATAATTTTAGCAAGGATAGAAAAAAAAACGGTTTACTTTCGCTTTAAATCGCCCAAAATGTGCATTTGTTTATATAATTTGTTTATAAAATAAAAAATATTGATAGGCTGCAAAAATTTTTTCAGAAAACATAATTGGCAATATAATTTTATCAAGGTTAGAAGAAGAAACGATTTCTTTTCGCTTAAAAACGCCCAAAACGTGAATTTGTTTATAAAATAAACAAGTATTGATGAGTGGCAAAAATTTCTTCAGAAAACATCATTGGCAATGTAATTGCAACAAGGTCAGAAGAAAGAACGGTTTCTTTTCGCCTAAAAACGCCCAAAATGTGCATTCGTTTATATAATTTGTTTATAAAATAAACAAATAACATTTAATCTTAAATTTTAATGGCCGCGGATCATCCTAACGATGAAAGCAAGCGACTTCAGAGCAGAAGTACCAGGGGTGTTAGTTGAAGTTTGCCGGTTTTTTCAATAAAGAAAACACTTAATTCTCAAGGGAATCTCAAAA
>JBAGKK010046791.1:0-10259 GCA_037177015.1 Euceroptres primus
GAATTGAAGGTGAAAATAACAGATTAGGAAAATATTTTTTTTAATATAATATTAATAAATAATATTTATTTATGTATGTATGAATGTTAGCAAATATATATATATACATTTATTTATTTATATTCATAAATACATACATAAATAAATATTATTTATTAATATAAAATAAAAAAAATATTTTCCAAATTTGTTATTTCCACCTTTAATTCCTTCCAGTAATAATGAAAAACATTTATAATTCTTTTTACAGACAATTATTTAATTGAAAACAAATTTTGTTAATTTCCTCCTAATATTAATATTTTTTTCTTTGTTTTTTCCAAAGGGACATTAAACAAAATACGACTATACCTTATATATAATATTATAATACCGCTTCTTAATATTTAATAATTTCGTTCATTTTTATGTAATTGTGTACTTTAACGTTCAATTCGTCTGTTCAAATTTGCCGGTAAGATAGAATCAAAATGTCGGCCGATGGAGGAAGATTGTGATTGGATGACTTTTTTTTAGTTGCACGTGACGAAACCTTGTTAGTTGGATAGTGGGATTCTCGCTCAAGTCGAAAACTCATGATGGTGAATCCACATATAAACCTAAGCACTGACGGCATCCGGCGTCCGGTCCGTCGCTCCGGTCCGTTTAACGGTGAAGCGCAGTGATGCGAGCTTCGCCTGGGGAAAAAAAAAAAAATTTCGTGTGAAATGACATGTGAGTATCGTCAGTGACACGACATTTTTTTCCCCCAGGCAAAGTTGGCATCACTGCACTTCACCGTTGAACAGACCGGAGCGACGGGCCGGACGCCGAACGCCGTCAGTGCTTAGGTTTATATGTGGATTCACCATGGCCGTACGAGTTTGAAGAACGCGCCGGAGATCGACTTCAGGACCACTAACGACATCTATCGGCTCCTTATATTAAACGAGCATGATCTGCTAGATCCGAATGGTTTTGCCGTCTATTATTTTTCTATTCAGAAGTGAAAACTTCAGCAACGACGGAACAATGCAAACGTTACACAACTAGTTTAATGATAATTACAACATTCATTACACATAAAACATACATTTCCAATGAAATGTATGTTTCATGTCATTTCCAATAAAATGTTTCATGTGTAATGAATGTCGTTATTATCATTAAACTAGTTGTGTAAAGTTTGCAATGTTCCGTCGTTGCTAAATTTTTCAATTCTGACGCGCGTGGTTTCCACGCACATATTTTTTTTTCTTAATGAAACTTTAGAGAAGTCACTTTGAATCTCATATACATGTTTCCATATGAGGCTGGGAAATAAAAGGAATAAAAAATAGTTGAAATATTACTCGAATTAATTAGACGATTTGGGAGTAGATGCGAAATGAATAAGTAATTGTATTGAAAACAGTTATATTATTCAATGTCAGTTACATAATCAATTTCATTAGCTGAACAACTTATGTGACACGAAATTCCGCATAGCTTATTATTTAATGACCATGCAGAGGAATTATCTTTTCCAGCAATTTACCTCGGTCAATTTAGCAACTTTAAAGAAGATGTTAATGTTACACCATTTATGATGGCTTCTAGTGAATTGAGACGAGCGGACAGACGAGGAGTTACTCCATGTCATATGTTATATGTTTCTATGAAAATCATGAGATTACGAGTTAGTGATAGTCTTACAATCGCCTTAAAGTTTATCGGCACAAATACTAATATTACTCGGCAGCAAATAGAATCTGAAGAGTACATAAATAGTTGCATAGAAAGTAATCTTGCGTTTTTCAGATGCATACCAAATTCTGTTTGGTATTGGGCAGACAAAAAAAGAGATCTTTTCGCTATTATTCGGCAAAAAGGAAAACCTTCAGCTTTTATGACTCTAAGTGCTAATGAATTCGGATGAAGAGATTTATTACAGTTATTATATAAATTGAGGAATAATGGAGTGGCAATTACCAAGGAAGCTGCAGCAGATTTACAATTCATTAAAAAAAGAACTTTCATCAATAAAGATGCAGTTACTTGTGCTATATACTTCAATAAATTGGTTAATGTACTCATAACTATTTTGCAATCGAAGAAATTCAGTCCTTTCGGAAAATATGGAGTCGTCGATTACTTCAAACGAATAGAATTCCAACATCGTGGAAGCCCGCATGCACATATACTATTATGGCATAACAACGCCCCAGAGGACGGCATTGGTGAAAATTATCGTGATGCAATACAGTTAATTGATACTTTAATTTCAGTTCCAGCATCACAAGCATTAGGCCATGTTAAATTACAAACACATAAGCATACTTTTACATGCTACAAAAACATTAGACCAAACGCTCAACAAAAATGTAGATTTGAAGCACCTTTTATGCCATGCCGGTCAAGTATCATTTTAACACCTATGAAATCAACAATAAATGATGTTTCAGAAGTGCTATGCACGGCCTTCGATTTACTGTCCCAATCTGGTGAGTTTTTCTCCTACCTTTCGGTCGATTTTATGCGCGGTTTTTCCTTTTGTCTACAAATCTTTGGCACCTTTCCCACCCTAATTCTATTGGTTTATCGTCTTGTTTCATTTGGCGCTAATTTTTCTCGACGAATAGTTCTTCTCCCGCCTATTGAGTTTTTGTTTCCAGCTAGAATATTCTCGAACTCTCTCAATTCTCAGTACCGTATCCTCTATTTCTTTTCCACTCGTCTTTAATTTGTTTTAAGTATTCTTTCTATTGCTTTATTGTTCATTCTTGTAATAATTTATATTTAATTATTGAGTATCATTCGGACCGTCTCAATATGTTTTAGTATTTTTATTATTAGGAAAGATTCTCGAAGAAAGGAATTATTATTAAAGTCGTTACTTGATGAAAAAAGTAACTCGTTCTAGGTACAGATACTGACTAGAATGCGCATCTAACAACATTTTCGAAAATATCCTTAATGGAGCTATAACTTCGTCAGTAATTTTTCTACTTTTAACGAGTTACTTCTTCCCAACCCTACTGATTTTTTATATGTGACGTGAAACGAAGAAATCCACCTTACGACCGAAAATGAGTTTACGAGAAGAAGCGAATCAAAGTGAAAGGAAGACGAATAGATAACAGGGGCCCCCGTACTAACTTTGAGCTCCAAAAAATTAAATTCTGATCGTGAAGAAATGGGGATTTTTTTATTCGATAGGGGAAATCTTCATTATTCAGAGGCAACAAAAATCTAAAAATCAAATTATTTGATCATAAGGTGCGTTTCTTCGTTCCACGTCACATATATTTGGTAGAAAATTACATTCACACCAATAATGCACTGTTTCCTCCTGATATTTGGGCAGCGGCTTCTGCAGATCTTTAGAGATCGACGAATACGGCATAATCTATGAAATATTTTATTTAATTTATAGTTTTCACAACGAAAGATGTATTAAATTAAATTTCTAAATTTTAATATATTTTATGCAACACAGTATGTGTGTTATGGGCGCTTTATGCCACCTTATTGGCGAGTGGTAAGTTCCCGTTTTCTGGCCGGTAAAAGAAATCTGTGATGTAGGTACACTTTATTTACCTAGGGAAATAAAGAAACTTTATTTCCCTGAAAACAGGGTTGTAAAGCATCCAGCAATCACGGAGGGTATAGGAAGTGCTGCCATCTCTATGCCTCCTCGCCAAGTCCCTTGTCACGCTTTATAACTTTACTTGTGGGTTTACCCAACATTTGTTGGGTCCATAGCAATTAACGTTCCATAAGCTCTTTTGAAGGAAAACCAGGTAAACGATTTCTCACAAAGAGTGACGTCAACAGAAGCAGTGACTACTAGGATGGCGCTTAAGAATTGAAAATTGTATTTTCAAAAGCGGTATCCGTCTAATTTTTTTCTCTTTGTGGGAGAAACACCCTGGAATTTTAAAAAATGATTCTACGTTAGTTTGAAATAGAGTATTGCTCCATCATTTTGTTTTCGCTGAAAAAAACTTTCCTATAATTTTTAATTGAGCGACTTTTGTCATTTTTAGCGATTTTCAAATTGCTACGACAAAGCAGACAATTTTTTTACAGATAAAACAAAATGATGGCGCATTACTCTATTTCAAACTAAATAAGTATCATGTACAACTTTTTCAACTTATTTAAAATTAATATGAATTTAGCCGAATTCAAAAAGTCATTTTTTGTTTGTTAAAAAATTCTAATTTTGAATAAAAATTTCTTCTTTTAATTTTGAATTTTATTTTTTTACTTGCTACCTGAAACTGTATGTAAAAAAATTCCTTATTATTTTCTCTTGATACTTCTAAAACTCTTGCAAAAAATTTGAAAAAATTCCAGGGCGTTTCTCTCACCAAGAGGAAAAAATTGAACGGATAGCGTTTTGGAAAATACGAATTTCAATTTTTAAGCGCCACCTTAGTGACTATTGCCTCTCACTTCTCTGTTTATTAACCAATACGTGTAAATTATATTATCTGTCCGAATCTGCGTTATATTTTTTTCTTCCTCGCTAATAATAACTGGTCTGCTTTTTAGATACATTATTATTGTACAAGAACGGTGCATTACTTATTTATTGACATCAATTTTTTTTAAAACACTAAGTTACGTATAAAATATAAGTAAGCTCTTATACGACTTAAGGATGCCAGAATGCTCGACATTCCAGCACGATAGTTAACCCGAAAGTCATCGTGATACGCAACTAAAGGTGCCTGAAATTTGTGTCAGTGCTGCAGATTTGATATTTTATGAATGCAATGAATGTGACATACTTATTGCTTACACCGAGCAAGTCTTTCCAGAACAATTTTCCTGACACGAATGTTTCGAATCAAGTTAAGGTTTAGAAAGTTATAATTCACAGGGGTTGAGAAATAAGAAGGTACAAATTGCTTAATAGTATTGCTGATTATTTGAAATAATAAATTTCCTCAATTTTGAAGCAAAAAATCAACCCAGGTTCTTTGAATCAAGTAGATACGGATGTAGTGCAAAGGTGGCCATAGTATTTAGTAATTAAATTTTCGAAAATAGGGCTAACAAAGAAATAAATGTTGTAGATTCAATTTTTTTCCATCAGTTCAGGGTCAATAGATAAAAAAGCCCACATGGTTGGTTTGAAATATTAGCGACGTTTCGTTGATATGCTTGGCCATCCTCATCAGGCTAGATTTATTAAAAACACATTGAAAATTAAAAAACTTTGAGACAATAATATTAACGTAAATTAATTAAATTTATTAAATTAATTTATTAAAATTATTAATGTGACAGGAAAGTGCTAAATTTTTAATGAACTAAAAATTATTTTTCTCAAATAAATCTCACCTAACCTAAAGATCGTAAAATATTTTCTAAAAGCATGGAATACACAGGAGAGCGCTCGTCGTGGGGACGAAAACTTGTGGCTTTTGAGCAGATTTCCCAGCCCTGTTCTTGCCTGCTCTAAATTAAGGGTCACCTGCAGATCGAAACGGAACTGATGTTTCATCTTCGCTGGGATTCCTTTTATACAAAAGGGCTTAGGTAAGGGAGGAACAGTGCGGAGGGTGAAAATTATGGAGGGAGATGAGCCAGGGAGTGTGGGCGAAGCAAAGGTAGACTCGCTCCGGGACTCGTGGCCGCTTGCTTGTTCACCTTCCCTGCGAGCCACGTTGAGAAGTCCCAGGCGCAAGTCGCTTGGAGAGGGGGAAATGGTGCGGTACGTGAGAAGACAGAGGGCGAGAACGGGACTAGGTTGAAGGAAGGAAAAGCGATTTGAGCAGGGAGTGAGAAAGTATTCGGAAAGAGAATTCATGCGAAAGGAGCCCGTCAAAATTTCAGAATTTCACATGATTTCCGCCGAGCGGAGATCAAGTCATAAATTAAAATTATAACAAGGGGAAAAGAAAAATTAACTATACATTTAACTTACAGCAAGGTGAAATCACCCATCTGGAATCCTAAATTAATAATGAGGGCCGAGAGAGAGGGGGGAGGGGGGTTTAGTGAATGAAGGAGTTTATTCTAAGCTGTAGACGATTCAGAAAGATTTTTAACGTAGAAATAAGACAGGTGGAATTGAAAATACATTGGCTAGGTGCATTGATGGGTTTGAGAACAGTTTAAAAATTGAAAAATGTAGATGGAGACTCAGTGACTCTCTCTCGGCTACTGAGTTGGCAAGGGTCGTTGTTGTAACAAACGATGGAATTAAAAATTGAGATGGAAAGTATTATATATCGGAACTCAGGACCGAAAATTACAAGGTTCCTAAGTTTGTCATCCTACGCGAACTTAGTATATATATTTTTTCAAATTGTTTAGAAGTTCCTCTAGGCCGTTTTAGGTCTGAAAATGAATTTTCTTAGTTTTCGTTTTTTTTTTTTAAATTAAGGCTAAAAAATTCTTTCTCCTTTAGAAAGTATTCCTCAATTATTGAGGAATAAGCCCTACATTTTACAAAACAAAAAAATTTAAAGATAATATGGCGCTTAGAATACGAAAATTCGTAATTTCTTTGCAATTAATGGTCTGAAACATACCATAATTTTCTTTTTCGTAGAATATATACTCAGAATTTATACTGCAATATAAAATGAATATTCTCCAAAACGTATAAATTTAAATCAATTATACCGGATAACAGAAAAAAATCTTGAATTTCGAAATACACAAAAATACACATTTTTTATAATTTTGCTTATCGGTTGCACTGAATTTTTAAGTGATGAGGATTATATGAAATGTATATAATTTTACCCTGTTGCTCAAGGCACACCTTCTATTCTTATTTATATAAAGTCCTATTTTTATCAATTAAAAATTCAATGAACTCGATATGTAAAACCTACAAAAACACAAAATTACACCCAAATCGACATTACTTAACTGTTAACTTACTTAAATCGTTTTGTAGGTAAATTATAGGTAAAGATAAATTTTATAGTACTATAAGAATCTTTAAACTATAGAAATGTGTATTTTTGTGTATTTCGAAATTCCAGATTTTTTTCCGTCACCCGGTATAAATATTTTAAATTTATATATTCTAGAGAATAATCTCTTTATATTGTAGTATAAATTCTATGCATATCATTATTTTGTAAAATTTAGGGCATATTCCTCAATAAGTGGGAAATACTTTCAAGGAGAGAAACAATTTTTTAGCCTTAAATTTGTATTTTTAAAAAATTTAAAACTAATAAAATTCATTTTTAAAACTAAAACGGCCTAGCGGAACTTCTAAACATTTTTTTTTTGAATGAAATAAAAATTATACCAGTATATTTTTACCAAAAGAAACAAAATTAGAGGGTAGCGTTAGCAAAATTCAAAAATTGAGTTTTCTAATGAGTACTCTAGTCTGTACACAATTTTTTAACTAATACAATTTTTTCAATTTTTTTACTCCAGATAATAAATTCGTCAATTTGAGGGTTGATTACATCATGTTACCAGGGATGTGTTATCAAATGTTTAGTTCAAAGCTTCTAAAGGTTAAAGTTTAAGCTTTAGGCCTACAATTTTTTCCCTACAATTTTTTGACCTTTAAGCGATGTTTTCGTTTCATCGAGCTAAATGCGTTTTTCTCGAACTGACGTTTTCGAAACGGTCGCCACGATTGCTCAAGAACCAATGATCCGAATAACTTCCAATTTGGACACCATCTTCATAAACTAGTTCTCTATCGCATGAACCTCTGAAAATTGTTTTGAAAAATAGTTGACAAAATGGCAGTCGAAATAAACACAAAAGCTTCGTGTTTTGTTGTTTCATTATTCTTGTTTGTTCATTATTGACCCGCCATTTTGTCAATTATCTTATTAAACAATTTCCAGAGGCTCACACGATAAACAGATAGGAGTAGATAATAAATCAACTAGAAAACCTTTATTCTGATCATTTTTCTGGATTGGGTGATGACTGCCGTTTACCTATTGCGAAAAAAGGATCTTTTTGGTTTCGACAGTAGCACCGCCATATTGTAAAAGTTTTGAACTTTTTTTTTTGAATACTCGTTACAAGATTCGTAATTAAACGTCCAATTTTCAGTAAAATTACTTACCTACAAATTACTTGACAGTTTTTTTTTGGCAAATGATGAACAATTTTTAAGGTTAATCCACAGAACTAAGTTAAGTAAAATTACACTTTTCCGGCAAAGATCTCTACTTCCGTCAGGATCTTGACAATTGTAACCACCTATTAACCTCGTGACATAAATTTCATCTGTCGTGTTCAAAAACTCAGCAATAACAGGCGATGTGAATTGGGGTAAAATGACAGGTCAGAAATGAAAAATGGGATGTGAGAAATGGAAAATGAAAAAAATTCCGTAAAAAAGTATTTAGTAACAAAAAATAACAAGTTTATTGTTATTATTAAATTATTTATTATTAAAATCAATAACGACCAAATATAAATGCTCAAAAAATAACATTGACGGCGAAACGATTACTGGGACATTTACCTTATATCGGGATACTTTTTAGAATTAAAAAAAGAATCAATCTTTTCTTCTCTTTTTATGTACAAAAATTTTTTCTTGGGGTTCTTAGGAGGAAAATCTGTTAACAGATTTGTTTTTTTTTGTTTTTGTTCATGCAGCTGGCTTAATAGTTTTTAGAACTTCCGATTTGTTGATTTCAAGTTGCAATCATCCTTTCTTTTTTTGCATATGAACTGTTTCAAGTATTTCCAAAAGTAGATTTATTAACTCTCGAGCTTCCTTTGTGATCATCTTACTTCGCAGATTGAGATCATTTCCTTTGCTTCAAATCATCTCAACCACCTTTTAGATTAAATTTATTTTGAGAATATCTGTATGCATGAACTGTTGTTTCTTTCTCAATTTCCCCACTGGACAAGCATTTCCTTTCCTACATGAACGTACATATATGAAATTATTTCCATGTATAGATTTTTCCAACTCATTGTTTGCTTTTTGTATCAAATCATTCGAACTATTCTACTTTAAATCTCTCTTCATTTAAATAGTTTTCAATTTCAGTTTAAACTCTTCAACCTTTTTATTTACCACTTCAATCTTCTTTAAATTTTTATTTTCTTCTTTGAGTCTTTACTTTTCTATCCTCTCATCTTCTGCCTCTTTTTCCCGTTTGTTTTTTTTTCTCTTCCTAAGAAGTCAAGGTCTAATTTATTTTTGAATTTCTTTGTTACGTTAACAATGGTGAGTCGTGCATCTAAAGTCCTTCCGTTTATTGCTGCTTTGTCATCTGTAAGAAAGCGTTTAGATTTCTTGAATTCTCATTCAATATCTGCATTTCCGTGTAATACTGACAAGCCAATTTTGACAACTGGGATGACTAGAGGAAACTTTAACTTGTAATTGGTCATGGTGACGTTTCTAATATTAAAAATGTTTTGTTACCAATAAGCTTCCATTTACCTATAAGAACAGAAAAAGGAAAGTTCAAAGAGGCAAGCATTCTGGTATTTTAACTACAGTCTTTGTATTATTGTTACTGTGGATTCTTGATGGTTGCAAGCACCTTCACGCATAAAGAAGATTCGAGTGTAGGTAAGCTTTTACGGAAGATTTCGACACGATGATTCAAGTACGGCTCAGGCACGACTTGGTCTCCAGCACTAAGAACGATAAATACTTTAGGTACTGAATAATGAGTTTCAAAAAAAGTTTCTGCTTTGACTTTATTTCTCTTGTAATTTTCAATACTCTTGGCCTTACAAATACGACCTGCTAACGTAACTAGCAAGTACTCAATCTTGTCAAAGAGTATATGAATCAGTGTTTCCTGTTTTTAAAATAAAAGAGAAAAGTCTTAAAAAAGTACGACACTGTCTATAACAAAGTAAAGTTTTGCTAGCATATCACTTTGACGAAGAAGGATGCAAATAAACAAATACTTTATAGTGATGTTTTACAAGTTTTTTGCATCTACTCTTGTTTTGTAATAGTAAGTTTTTACAACATTCACTTTCGGTTCAAAATTTACTTTAAAATTGAAAAAATTCGACTACAAATATAATTGAACCTTTTCCATAACTTAAGATTGACAGTTAATCTACAGAATCTGCATAAACGCATATTTCTGATCCTCTTAACCAAACAGACAGATCCTGCCTGAGTCGAAATTTAGGCCCTACATTGACGCTCTTGGCTCTATTTAGGCCCTACTCTAACGCTCTTGGTACTACTTGAATCTACTTTGACGTTCTTTGATTCCAATAGCGCCTACTTTCAATCTTCAACTCCTCCGGTACCAAACATCAGACCCTCTTTTGACACCGTTTACCCTACAATGAATTTT
>JBAGKK010046801.1:0-10256 GCA_037177015.1 Euceroptres primus
CAGCTAGACATCGCCGTCTTGAAGTCGAACTGAAGACGAATCAAGTCGAACCCAAGTCGAAGAATTTTTACTCGGGTGATAGCTTGAATTACAGGTCGGATTTGGAATCAGCCGGAAAAAATCTATTTAAAAAATGTTTATCACATAAAGTATCTATGGACAAATTCAATTCCAGACCACAATTTTCAGCTGATTTTAACTTTCTTTTTTTAAATGAAAGTTAATAAAATTCTGAAAGACTTTTAGAAAAGGAGAAATATGTCGATTACTTTTGCAAAATCCCCCCCCCCCTCCCCCCTATCTGTGTCTGTCTCTATCTCTCTCTGTCTCTCTCTCTGCCCCCTCTATCCCTTCCCTCTCATCCCTCTTCCGCTCTTCCTCCCTACCCCACCCAAATAAAATTCAGTGAAAGGTAGTTAGAATGGTTGTTCAAATTATTTAATAATAATATTTAACACGGTCTGATTGAACCTCAATTATAAGACATCAATTATTATAAAAATAAACGAATGAGTAATAGAAAGAATAATGTATACAAATTGAAGATACGGAGAAAAGGAATAGATGATATGGTACTGAGAATCGAGGGGGCTCGAGAACATTCCAGCTGGAAACAAACCGTTTTTTGCCAATAACAGAGGCCTGCGAAATAAGAGCTTTTGACATTTGTTTTCGATCGAGAGTGGTTTTTTATGTAATTTTATGCGTTGATTCCGAATCTAAAATCAGAATTTGCCCAAACGATTTTTTTTAGCCAAAAATTTTTACTTTTATTTTTGGAACGGTGTTATACATTGAAATTGTTATCGCTGAGTTTATCTTTTTGAAATTAACATCTATTTCTTCGTTGGATAAATTTCTATTCGGAATGTTCGAATTATATTCCTTAGTTAAATGGTTTGTGTTTCTGAAATTAAGTGTGTCATTATTTTCCATTTTTTCAAGTAGGAAATGAACATCATTTTTATAACAAATTTGCATTTGAATTGTATTATGGTCGCTATTGTATTGCAAAGTTTCGAGTTTGTCAGTATTTTCAGATTTTGCAATTTGTAATCTGTTGTTGGCTAAGCAAAGATCTAAATACGAATTTTCCCTTGAATAAGAGGCGATATTAGAGCCATACAGTTTTAGTCTGTATTTTATTTCATTATCATCTACCCAATTTCTTAAAAGCGTTCCTCTAGTTTTAAACGGTTGGTTTAGCCAACTAGTATGCCTAGCATTTAAATCCGCTTCCATTACAAAATAATTGTCAGAATCATCTAGCTGAAGTCTTTGAAACAGTTCATCTATTTCTTGATTAAAGCTTAATCGTTCTCCATAAGGTGCGTAAACTGCTATAATGTAAAGCTTTTATTTCTGGAAGGCAGAAACTAATAATTATTATTTCTCAGTTTTTAAATTGTTCTACTTCAGATAGTACTATTCGCTTGAATTTTAAGAATTCTTAAATTAGAATTGCTACTCCCACGCCTTGTATTGCGTTTGGTCTGTCTCTTCTCATGATGTTATAATCTTTAAAATCAATTTTATGTTTTGAGTTTAGTTTTGTTTCATTAAGGGTACAATGTCTGGGTTATGAATTTTTAGAAAGTTTTAAGAGACTATTTCTTCTTTGGTTTGTTATAATTGAATCTTCATTTACCGATATCATTTTTAATTTAGCAATTTTTAAGGTATTTGTTGTATGGGTAATGTTATCATCAGCCATTGGAAATAGGATCAGTTAATAGTGAGAACAGATTATCAATTCCATTACTAATTTGTTGGACTAATTGTGTGATTTTAAGTAGTTCTTTCAATATGTTTTGTAATGTTTCTTTGTCAGGTGCTTCTTGTTTGTTTTGTGTGTTATTTGTCGTGTGCTGTATAGGTTCTCGAGTATTGTGAGAGTTTTGGATACTTTGCTGCTTGTTATTTTTAATGACGTTTGAGAAAGAAATTCCTGGTTAAATGTAATTGCTTAGCATACGATTTTTAGCGACCCTACTTTCTTTCAGCAACAGGATTTTCTCGTGTGCCCTACGTTTTAATTGTAGATTTACTTCGCAGCCTCTGTAAAAGGCGGGATGTCCGAAATTTTTGCATGTTGCGCAGAATAATTTACTTCTATCATCTGTGTTCCTGGATTCTGGTAATTTACATTCATTTGAACGCTGCATTTGACGCACCTATAGTCTAAGTGACAATTTGAAGCTACATGGCCCACTCTTTGACATTTTTTGCATTGGATACTATCCCTTTTGTTCAATTTTTCCCACCTAATTACTTGATAATTTATATACTTGATACTATCTAATGTAGATGATTGGCTGTCTGGTGTTAGTTAAATTAGGTAAAAAGGCAACAGTATATTTTCTTTCTGTGATTTAGGAGTTGTGTATCTCGAAGCTCTTAAAAATGTAATATTTTCAACGTTAAGTGATTTTATCTCAATCAGCAATTATTCTGGATTTATGCTTGTTCCTAGTCCTTTTTAAGAAAAATGATTGTACTTTCTCTTCTTTGGGCGTGTGAGAAAAAAACTTGACCTCTGTAGCTTCGAGTTCTTCCTTTGCTGTTTTAAAATCTTGTATGTTTTCGGTGCATAATGTGTGTTTATTACTATTTTTGCACTTAATGTGAAAATTATCTTTTTCCAGCTGTCTCTTAATTAGGCTTACCGTTGCTGCCTGAGTACTTTTCCCCCACTATTCGTTTACCCCTCATGTGCCTCGATCTTGGCTCACCCAGCACACCGGGCTCTCCCAAAAGGGGTCCCTATTGTCCGAATACTGAGACTTAAGTGAGGAAAATTGCAAAATACAACAATGTGTAATTCTTCAATTAGCGATTTAAAAATGCGATTTTTCGAATATATGAATTTTTACGATTCTAGAGATATGTCAATTATCTTAAAAATTTTAAAATTAAATTAAATTTGAAATTTTTAATTTTTTCAACTTACTCAAAATACAAATAGTCACAGCGGTTTTTTAATATTTTCAATTGAAAATAGGAGATAATAAATCTTCGAAAAGATATATATTTTATTTTATTATCAAATTAATTAAAACAGATGATTATAATAATAATAATAATGATATAATCCTGCTGAGCTCCATTTGGATTTAAAAAAAATTTAAGTTCATATTATCTTTATAATATCTATGATTTATAAAGTATGTGTAAATTAATAAATATGTTCTGCAAAGGTACACAAACAACATAACAGAGAGGCAGAAGATACAGATGATTTTTTTTTCTTGTACCTAAATGAACAAAGGTATATTTCAACGTTCAAATATTTGGTGGCCCTAAAAAGTATTGTATAAAAATTTAAGTATTGTAAAAAAATATCTTCTTGTTACCTAGTAGTAAAACATTCTTATTGTGAACAGTTGGATAAGTTCCATTTTACCTTGATGTGCGAGGTTAGTTTAGTATTTTAGTGAGCGTGATAGTATGATAGTATTCATTTTATGACTTCACAAAATGAAAACGAGAAATCTTTTCTGATCGTAATCGCTAATCTGATTTTTAACAAATTCATGTTTTTTCTTGGATTCGGCATTTTGATACTGAAAAGGCGAATTAATGCTATTGCATTTGAAATAAGTATCTGTTTAAATTTCGAGCAGAATTTTAATAGTTTTAAAAATTGAAGGATACGTGTGATAAAAGGAATTGTTGAAATGAAAATGGAAAGATTCACGCGCATTCGTTGTTCGTGCTAAATTTGCGGTTTTTTCGGCCCAAATTTCCCGGTGAAACGTACAGTCATCCTTTAGATATGTATCGATTAAATAATACGCGAAATTGATCGTTTTGTCGTCATGCGGCATGATTGGTAATAACTCGAATGCAAAAAAAATGATTTACTTTCATGTGATCCAAAAACATTCAGCCAAAACAAACTCGTAATTTCTGAATCTTTATTTTTATATTTATTAGTAAGACCGAATTGTTGTATTTTTTATACCACGCTTGAGATAAGTGAAATCTGCAGCCGACAATTCGCACATTTGGCCAAACTTTTTTCGTAACATTATGTATCACTATTTCAAAATCAACAATTACTTCTTCCGAATTCAAGAAAAAGCTATTTTTCGCATAATTTGCAAATTGTAGCGAAACATACTGTGTATGCTGCTTCGCGTTTATCTTTCAGCAAGCAGAAAGCTAAATGAATATAATGGCCTTTAAAAAAACCATGTAAACTGAAAAGCTGTTTGAAAAACTTAGTGCAATAACTGAAAGTCTCGTCGACATACAATTCCTTTGATTTTGCTAAATATTTCAAATTTTTTACGGTCGAAAAAATTATCGTATTTGACTTCGGATCATTTATAAGAACAAAATCTTCATCAAATTTAGTCTTTACATTTAATTCATCTAATTTTTTATGAGTTGTGTCTAAATCTGTAGGAAGTGAGGGAAAACTTTTCTACGGATCCTATGTATAATTCTGTTAACATTTCTAATATCTCTAACTTGTAAATCCTGAAGTTCTTTTTCTACACACGAGTGAATTATCCTAGAAGGTTTTTCGCAGATTTCGTCTACGGCTTTTCTTTTCACGCTTGTTGAAAGCGATTGTCTGTGCAAAATTTGCTCGCTCACGGGTTTGTGGTTATGATTAAAATTACTATGTTGAATGTGAATAGTTCGCGAAGATTCACCCGAAGTACGAAAAAATGATCTGCATTTCTTGTCGTTACATTTCTATCTTTTTTCCTCCGTTGATAAAATTTTGTCATAATGGACTTTGAACTTATCCACAATTAGAATTGTTTTACGTTTACTCGACGTAGCTTCAGTAATAATTGGAGCAGCTTCCGAAGACATTTTTTTATAAAATACACTGTAGACTGCAGATCATAGACGTTTTCAAAATCGGATTTTCACTAGAGCAGAAAACACCAGAAAATCCACTAACGTTTCAAATCAATGCACGAAAGAGAATGAGAAACTTTTTGGAGTGCAAAATTATTTAAAAATGGCTTCGAGCAATCTGACTGGTTGAGTAATAAATATTTATGAGTTTATTGAAGTAAAATCCCTACGTTTTATTATATTATATTTCTAAAAAATTCTAATTTGCAAAATTAGATTGTCCGAAATTTGCTCAAGTCAAATGTTGCCCCATATATAATAAAATATTCATTGTTAGTCATTCTAACTGTCTAGACAATCCACAAAGGAGAGTCTAAAGTCTAGCTGTACGGGATTTCCCAAATTTCCGATGTCGAGTATCTACACCCGACCGACCGAAAATGGAATGGATACTGTCAGTGTACGAATAAGTAAAATGGTTCGTCTAATTGTAAAATTTTTAAGACAAATGACGTATTTCTAAAATCGTAAAAAATCATAGATTCGGAAAATCGCATTTTTAAATCGCTAATTGAAGAATTACAAATTTTTGTATTTTGCAATTTTCCTCACTTAATTCGCATTATTCAGACAATAGGGACTCCTGTTGGGAAGAGTCCGGTTTGCCGGGTAAGTCGAGATCGCGGCGCATGAGGGGTAACCGAGTAGTGAGGGAACAATACTCAGGTAGCTGGATAGGAAAAGACTACTGCCCGTCCGCTTGACCTTGGTCTTGGTTCAGGCCTTGATGATTGCTGTCTCGTTTATTGCCCTTATTGTTGGCTTCGGCTGAGGTGATAGATTTTTCCCGAGAGTTATTTATGGTTTTCCGTTCAGGATCTGGGTCTCTTGAGTTTTGGGAGAAACCTGTAGGAAAAACCCGTTTTCTGAGTTGTCTGTTTCTCATGTACAAACTGATTTTGTATTTTCTCTAGTTTTTTTATTGTTTCAGTCTGCTCACGTATGGTTTTCATCCGACCTTCTATTGTTTGTTCTTGCTTGTGGCTGTTGGTTATCATATCTTCGTATATTTTTTTTTAGATTTATAGTTCTCGGTTTCTCATATGGTTTCAGGATATCTGTTCTTTTGGAGTTGTTTCTTAGATTTTTCAGATTCCAATGGCTCTGAGTTGACTTCTATTCTGGTGTAATTGCAGTTGTGTGCTTCGTTTGGACCTTATTGTTTCGCATAGTAGGTATATTTGCCAGATAATCTGGCGCGAAACTTGGCCTATAGACTGCAGTGGAGAGCACAACCGATCTCTTTGAAGGTTCAAGGGCTTCTTCCTTTACACAATTCGATTTTTAAGGAATCGTGGCGCTCAAGATGTTTATGTGTCCATATTAGAAAGAGACGGAACTGTTATGTCGGAACAATGATTGTCAAACAATAAATCTCAAGTCAGATGAAAATTTGAAAATTAAATATTTTTTTTAAACGCTCTAATAGGAATTTAAAAAGAACATTTTCAACATCTACGATTTCTAACGATTATTACAAATTTATAAAAATTTGAAATTAAAGAATATTTTAAAGTTCAGTGATCGGCAACCGGGGTAATCATAGTAAATACACCCTAGGCCCTAGCCCAGTCGACACTTACCAGCAGGGGTGCTTCGTTCTTAAGTATAACAAATCACGAATTTTAAAAATTCTTAATTTTGTAAATTTTTATTTGAAAATACGATATTCAGATTCTGCGAGTTTTTACGATTCCAGCGGTTTGTTATTTGTCCTTCAAAAATTGATTGAACACATTAGAGACATGAATTTGTAAAAATAATTGTATTATTATTCAATGAAATTAAACTTATTCAAATTTGCACCCTTTTAGACGAATGACATATGCCTGGAATCGCAAACATTTGTAGATAAGAAATTTCGTATTTTCGAATCGCTTTTCGCAAATTTTCAAAATTAATAATTTTCCAATTTTTCAACAAAGGATCCCTATTGGTAAGGGTCGGCCAACTCGGTAAGAAGGGGTTGATTCATCGACATATAGATATGGACCGCTCACTCTGTATACTGCAATCTGCATTAGAGAGAGAAAGAAGATGTCAGAAGAAAGTCCGCCTCTTTTTAAACGAAGTTGATTGGTCTGGAAAGAATCAGCTGATCTTACTCGACCAATTAACTTCGTTCAGAAAGAGGCGGACTTCCCTCTCAAATCTTCTTTCTCTCTCTAATGCCAATTTCAGTTTTACCCCACAGAGTTAGCGCAACTTATATATGTCGATGGATTGATTGAAGTGGCATTTTAAGAAGATGACATTTTAAAAAATGGACATTATAATGCCTTTAAATAACCAAATCAATTCCATTTTTCTCCAAATGCCATTGAATACGTTTAATTGTCACAAAACTTATCTCGTCTCTATCATTTTGAATACACAAAGTTCTTTTTATTGGCATATGATGCGATATGAAAATTTTTTAAAAGATTTTTTTTTTAATTTGTCATAACAGCCATGCGTCATCGTGTTTTTTAAAACCCTTTGCCCGGAGAATGAATTTTGGATTATTAATTTTTTTAACGCCTTGTCAATCATCCAAACAATTAGCGATCTTAAAATCGTATGACACTATCTTGGTTTAATTAATAAATTATATTGTTCGATTTTCGAGTTGGGTTTTTTTTCTGGAGAGAATTGCTGGAAAAACCTTTGCCCGAACAATGACTTTTGGATTAATAATTTTTCATAACACCTACATTGAAAATTCGACCATCGATGTCTGTACAGGGGGGCGAAAGTAGCAGTTACAACCCTAGGGTTAAAAGTAAAAAACAGCTGACAAAAACTGCTTAGCGACGGAGTCACATCACGAATTGCAGTTTCTGTCAGCTGTTTTTAGCTTTTAACTCTACGGTTTTGAAACTGCTACTTTCGCCTCGCTGTACAGGCAACGAGTCGAATTTTCAATTTATGTGTTATGCAAAATTGTATTCGTGACTTGGGGAGAAGCAACGATTTTGGATTTTGGATTTATAAAAAATCTTAAAATCTTGTGACATCATCTTGGTTTAATTAATAAATTCTATTGTTTGATTTTCGAGTTGGGTTTTTTCCGGAGAAAATCGCTGGAAAAACCTTTCCCGGAGAATGAATTTTAGATTTATAATTTTTTTTAACACCCTGTCAATCCTCCAAACAATTAGTGATCTTAAGATCTTATGACACTATCTTGGTTTAAAATATATATTCTATTATTTGATTTTCGAGTTGGGTTTTTTTCCGGAGAAATTCGCTCGAGAAACCTTTGTGCGTGAATGCATTTTAGATTATTAATTTTTTTAGCACCCTGTCAATTATCCAAACAATTAGCGATCTTAAAATCTTATGACACTATTTTGGTTTAATTAATAAATCCTATTGTTTGATTTTCTAGTAGGGCTTTTTCCGGAGAAAATCGCCCGAAAACCTTTTGGCCGGAGAATGAATTTTGGAATTATATTTTTTTAAATATTCTATCAATCGTCCAGACAATCAGCGATCTAGTTAGGACACTATCTTAGTTAAATTAATTGAAACGTTGTTAGGATTTAATTTTTAGCCTCAAATATTGCCGCTTAAAAAATGTGACGCAGATTTTTTTACTGTTCTCAACATTGGTCTGCATTTCGATTGCTCAGAATGCTAATAAGTATTTATATCTAAAAGCATGCCTGCCTAATTTTATTGTTGCAGGTCATAGCGTTGTTGTATAAACTATGTGCAGCACAGGGGCCCGCGCTAGGCTCTCAAACTTGTGCAGAACACCTGGTATTTTAAAGACTACTAGTACTTTTTTGGGACCTTATATGTAATATAATGTATAATATATCGTTTTTCTATCCCTGATCCATTATACCATTAAGTGTTTTCAAGTCCTCGGAGGTGGGAGTAAAGCCTACACCTGAAGGCGCTAACAGTACCAGCATCAATAATATTTTGTAGAAGAAAGTTCCAAAGAGTAACCGTCGGAACAATGAAAGTATTCGGATATGTATTCGTTTGACATCAGTGAGGAACCCTCAACAGGTTAGGTTCACGAGCGACTCTGAATGTTATGGTCTCTCTTAAAGTGAATTCATCAAATAAATATTTAGGTTTTTGAGTACTCAGTGTCACAAAAACAAGCAGTCAAACACCAAACGCCTGTTGTTCTGTCCGCCATTTTGCAACTTTTTTTTTGCGACACGAACAAACGCATGTCATTTCAATAGGATTCTTCCCAGAGATTACGAATGGTATAGAATTTGTTTATAAATACGAAACAATTACTCTGATATAATATTTGTTTTTGTTATGAATAAATAAATTAATTAAAGTTTGATTTTCTGAATGTGCACATAAAAAAACTAAAGTATTAATTAGAACCGATTTTCAAGTTCCAATGGAGATGCAACAAAAGAAACCCTCATAAATGGCGCCACTTTCTACTATTTTACTATGCTTCATAAGTGCTGAAATAAAAAGGAACCTCCAGTTTTGTCTGTTTACTCATTTCTTGCACAAAATAAACCAATTTTTTTCGAATGATTCTTTCTTATGTACAAACAAGTTTTATACTGTTTTTTATGTTTAAAGTAGAAGTTTAGAAAAAATTTCATGGTTGAGTAGTAGAGAATGTTTGAAGTTTTTATTTATTTATTAAATAACAAATTATTTTAAATAAGATTTTTAAATCAGCTGTAACAATTTTGTGCTAAATTTCTTAAACTTTCGATTTAAAAAATCGGATCAAGTCGCTTTAAAACTGAATAAACTGTCAACGAATTTGTCCAGAGAAACTATGTATTTCACCGGCGGAGAAAAATTTGCGTGCGTCCCGGTGAAAAACCTGTGCTATACCATACCACGTTCTTGGGACACAGTTTTTTGCTTAATAGCCTTTGAGTTTAAGGTGCAAGCTTTCATTTGAGCCTACTTGGAGTATTCCATTGCGTCCCATTATTTTTTTACATGGCTTCAAAGAGTGCCAAAAACGGGTTTTTCTGACATTTTGTCACCGTATTTTTTTTTTAAAACTTGATGTGCTGCAGCATTTTTGTCTCCAGATTCGTAATCTACGAGAAAAATCCTTTTGAAATGCCATGCGTTTGTTCGTTTCGCAAAATCAGTGTCGGACAGTATTACTAACACTGAGCCATCCAAGTCTCTCATGATACGGAGTGATGTGCTTATCACGCTTTAGATTATAGATAAAACGTACGCATGAATTAAGGAGTCTCTCGAGCTTTTTGTTGAGTTCACTAGTGAGATCATTGTACACTGCACAAAAATAGTCAAAGTGCGGCAATATAAGAGAGGAATCCAATTGGACATGGAGTTTTCTCGTTAAGGGTATTGGATAAACGACTTTGAAAATGGCCGAATGGCTCTGAAATTTGTCTAAGTCCAAACCCCCAATTTTT
>JBAGKK010046812.1:0-10256 GCA_037177015.1 Euceroptres primus
CCCCCCCCCCCCCCCCCCCCCCCCCAAACTTTACACAAATCTAATACCTTCTCATATGATGAGAATGTAAAAAATTTTGAAAATTTTGAAAATTTGTTTGACTCGTTTAAAACAAAATTCCGTAATTTTTTCTTTACATTGCACCATTGAATCCCACAACATATATTTCATCAAAATCGGTTGAGCCGTTCTTGAGAAAAAAAGTCTTTTCAATTTTTCTTTTTATCCCCCCCCCCCCCTCATAACTCAAATGAAAAATTTTTGCAGATATAATCTTAGGGAAATTTAATCTTACATCAATACTAACTTGTGGTAAAAATATCGACCGGATTCAAATGCTCTTTGGAACATTTTTAAAATTAGAAGGTTTTTAAATTAAAAACGTTTTCCAAATTAGAGCGTTTCTAAATAAAAAATATCGACCGGATTCAAATGCTCCTTGGAACATTTCTAAAATTAGAAGATCTTTAAATTAAAAGCGTTTTCCAAAAATTAGAGCGTTTCTAAATTTTAAGCGCATCAAAAATTAATTTAATTTTCTTTTAAGTTTAGAACTTTTCCAAAATTAGGGCGCTTCCAAATTAAAAACGTTTCCAAATTTTCAAAAATTGAGGTACTTTCAATTTTGGCACATTTCAAAATTTCAAGCCGTTTAAAAGTTAACATGTTGTCAAATTTTAATAGCTTCTAAGATTTTGGAGTTGAATTAATAAATTAATTAAATATTAAACGTTTTATTCCCAGGACTTTGAGTTTTTTTTTTAAATTCAAGAGTTTTAAAGTTTTCGGAGTCTCAAAAATTCAGACGCATCAAAATTTTAAAAGCTTTTCTCTAAGTAATTCAAGGAGAAATTAGAATCTCTTGTTCTTGTCTAAGGAAATTATTTTACAAAAGTTAAGTTAATTACATATTCAATCTTAAATGTTTTATTTCGAACGCTAAGGATTTTTTTAAGTTTCTAAAGCTTCAAAAATTTATTCCTTCAAAATTGAATGTTGTTTTTAAATTTTTTGGCCTTTTTGATTTTTAAAGCTTCAAAAATTCTAACGTTTCCGAATTTTGATCGTTGTTAAAATTTAAACGCTTTCAATTTTTAAAATTCGAGTGCTTCCAAAGTAAATTCGCTTCCAAAATTCTATCGTTTCTAAATTTTGAGCATTTTTAAATTCGAGAGCTTCCAAAATTTGGGCGCTTCTGAATTTAAAGTATTTTTAAAATTTGAATTCTTCCAAATTAAAACAGTACCAAATTTAACCCTTTTAAGATTTCAGGCGTTCTCAAAATGGAAGATTTTCTTATTTTAGCTTGCTTCCAAATTTCAGTAATTTTGAAAATAAAAAACTCAGACAAATGTTTAATGAAAAAAAAAAAGATAAATTGACTTCAGTTTGCTTAATTTGCTTAATAAAATGCTTTCTTAATATAATTAAATATTATCTTAAAACTTAAAACTTCTGATATTGTATGTATTGCCACTAAAAGAAGGGATAATTTGTAAATTTTTAGGTACGTTCTGGACGACCAATACACTAGCAGCGGTGGTACCAAATTTCCGATAAAATGGGCTCCGCCCGAGGTTTTGAATTATACTAGATTTAGTTCCAAGTCCGACGTGTGGGCTTATGGAGTCCTCATGTGGGAGATTTTTACTTGTGGTAAGATGCCTTATGGAAGACTGAAGAACACCGAAGTGGTTGAGCGAGTTCAACGTGGCATCATTCTAGAAAAACCTAAGGCCTGCTTCAAAGAAGTTTACGAGGTACGCGAATCCTTTTATTTTCACTTTTCTTCTTTTGTTTTTCCTTTTCAAATTTACAATTTCAATCGATTTGAAATTTGCATCTTTACAAAGTTCAAGATTCTTCTGAACCTTGAAAGGTTCCCGAATTGGTAAAGCTCCCAATTTCAATGGCTTAAAAAATTCTTTTAAGATTTAGGATATTTTTAAAAGAAAAACAACATATCTTTGAATAATTCCTTTTCTTTTTTCTTTTCAGGTGATGCGAATTTGCTGGGCACACAGTCCAGAAGTCCGACCATCGTTTCGTGTGCTGAAGGACCAACTGATTAGCGTATCGCAAGGTCTCCTCAATGATTGACTCAGCCTCTTGCACTGTTTGCGTCTCTCATCGCCGTCGGGTCGATCGATCGGCATTTCAAGATCGCCTCTCCCGAGCGAACTTCCCTCGAGCGCCTCCAGGTCCAGCGGCTCCTTCAGTTCGGCGACTCTTCCGGCATCGCTTCGAGTTCGCAACAACAAAAAATATCTTCCGTCGGTGGAAGAATTGCGTAATCTCTCGTTCACTACCAAGGACTCACAGGAGGCAAGCTCCTCTGACCGGTTGAGCCTCTCATCTTCGAGCACCGTCGGTTTTCACGGCAACCAACCCACGACCTCAAATTCGCCGAAAGTCTGCGATATTTGTAGTTCCTATGGACGCACGTGGATCGAGATTTGCAAAATAATACGTGCCGCGAAAGGCAACTGATCGTATTATTCGTAATAATTCATCTTCTGCCAAAACGCGACTACTTTCTTTTGTATCTGACGAGTAACTGGACAAAAAAAGTGCAGTAGATTAGTGGCTCTTTTTTTAAGTTTAGGGAATACTGAGGGTGCTACGTACGATGCACGTTTGTTGCAAGTCAAGCATCATTAAATCACTTTCTACCACTCGAGTCTGGATTTGTTTTATTTTATACCTCGATTCGACATCCTTGGTCCTAAGCGTTTCTCGATTGAGGTATTCAATTTAATTTTTTCTGGAGCTTTTCAAATTATTATTATTATATAAAATAAATCGTGCCGCGTATTATTGGCGACTCTTTAAATTAGAAATTCTTTACTTCTGAAGCTTTTAAAATTTTCTCATTTTTTTAGGGAAAGTTAATTTTTTGTTAAATTACTAGTCTTTTGAGTGTAAAGACTTTTATTTTATTATTTTTGATAAGTCGTAAATTTTAAAGTAATTGGTTTTCATTTTATTTATTTTTATTTTGACAAATTTAAATTGATTTTTCAGGAGAGTCGTGGGAGATTTTTGAAAGACTTTGAAAATTCGAGATGGTAAGTTTTTTTTTCTTAATGTGACAGGTTTTTAATTTAGAAGCTTTTAAATTTCCGGAGCTTTCAAAATTGAAAGGCTTTAAAGTTTGAATGCTCAAAAATTCCGGACTCTTAAAAATTAGAAATTCTTTAAATCTGAACGCTTTACAATTCAAAATTTTTAAATTTTCAATTTAAACTTCGCTAGATTTATAATCTTAAATTAAAAAAACCATCACAATTTAAAGTTCGTAAAATTTTAAAAAAAATCTAGAGCATCGATTTTTTTATTCAAGTAAGATTCTTTTTAGTTGCAATAATTGGCACGTTAAAATGCGATAGGAGAACGCCTTCCTGACTTTAATGTCAGGAAACTATTTCCAGAAAGTTATCATTATTTCACTGAGCATGTCACAAACGACAGCCTAACCAGGTGTAACGGACCTTAGGAACTAACCGACGAACCATAGATCCGCCTACCCTCTTTATATTATTAATAATACGTCTTTCTACAAAAGACGAATCCTTTTTATTTTCTGATTCACTAACTCCTGTTATTTATTCATTTTCTGGAAAGAAATAGACGTTTTCCAAGAAATGTATTTCTATTGGGATTTCAAATTGGAAGAAATTTCTAGATTGACATTTATTATTATTATCGACTTAGGATAGAATTGAAATTTTTATTAATAATAAAAAGCCTTTTTCCAATTTTAGCGACTTTATTAGAAATAATTTCTTTAGCTTTCTAATTCGAAAGCTTTTAGATTTAATTTTCTTATTTTGAAGAATTTTGAATTTGAAGCGTTCAAATTGAACGCATCTTCGAAACAGAAACAAGGGTCAACAATTTTGGAATCTTTAGAATCCGGAGACCTGAAACTTTTTGTTTTGTGACTCAAAAGCTTCCAAATTTGGATCGTTTTTTAAATCCGAAGACTTAACTTTAGAACTCTTTTAAAATAAAATCATTTCCAAATTTGAAAGCCTTATGAGTTGTTTGGAACCTAAAAAAAACAATTAAAACTTGCTTTTGAATTGGAGTCGTTTGAATTTAAAAAATTGTCATTCAGATTTAAATTAATTATAACTTTGCAGGTAGGCTTTACAACTTTTTTTTCATCTTTTACATTTCGTTATTTTTTAAACTTGACTAGTTTTTATCCAAAGAATAACGAATGAAGCCTGAAAAGCACTTGAGGGAATGCGAATGCAAAGGTGCGAATTCTTTTGAAAAAGCTTCTTCAACTCAGAGATGTATATTTACGCAGAAACGACCATAAAAAAGTCCCTAGGTGAATGAGCTCACTTTTTTAGCTGCTTGTAAAAGGCATGTTCAATTCAATGCACATCTCACGATGAAAAGCAACATCTTGATTTCAAATGCAAGTTTGATGAAATGCAACTTGATTTCAAATCCTTTAAATTCAGCACTTATATTATCTAAAAGAGAACAAATAATAATTGAAACACTTGAAAACTTGAAAACTTTCATAAATTACAATATAAATTAAAAAAAAAAGAATTTGTAAAGAACAATAAGTTTTAAAATTGTGAGAGTTAATAATACAAAAATTAAAATTCCATTCCGATTCAGAAATAAAAATATATAGAAATATATAATCCAAAATAATTTTTTATGTTGATTAAATATTTAAAAATTGCATTCAAAAAATTGAAATTCATTATTTTAAAAGATTTTTTTTAAATTTTTTGAAAATAAAGAAGCGGAAGCAGGATAGAAAATAAATTTTTATTTATTTTTAATTATTTTTATTTATTTATTTTTTTAAAATTAAAATATTTGATTTGGGAATATTTATTTTATTGAAGATAGAGAAAGGGAATAATTTTTATTTAAAAAAAAATGAAAATGAAGATAAAAATGTAATAAAATTTTTTTTTCTTGAAAGTGTTACATGCGTAATACAAGTACAAACTTTTGCGTTTATCGAAACAGTTTGTGCATCCTCAGACCCGGTTTTGTACTTGCCGTTATGCGTCCTGCCGTTATTACTGTCCGAGATTACATCGTAAAACTAAGCTGTGCATGTAGGATCGTGTTATTTTCTGAAAAAAATATTTTTACGATCAAAGAAATTCCCTAAAACTATTATCAAAAATATTTCAACTATTCTGTCAGAGGAAATTGTCTAGCAAAGCTTTAAAAATTTAAGCAGTTGCAAATTTATGATTTTATTTGAATATGAATTTGAATTTAAAAAATAAAAATTCAATAAAATTGTTTAAAAATTCTAGAACTGAAGAAATTTGGCTAAAACTATTTTCAGAAAAACACTAAATATTTTGCTTTTCAAAGGTTCTAAAATTAAAATGTAAAAGAAGTTTAAATTCATTTACTAAATTGTTAAGAAATTTTTTTTAAATACTCAAAATTAAATGCAATAGGACTTTACCATCCAGAAAAAATAAATTTATGATATTCAATGTCAATTGATCTTATTTTCAAAACTTCATCTTCTGCAGACAATCTTAAAAATTTCTATGATTTTTAAGAATTCACAAATATATCTTCTTATACTTTTTACTCAAAACTCAAAACTATGAAAATTCAAAAAAATCAAATTCTTCTCATATTAAAATTTAAACGATGTTGAATTGAAAGATTTTTAAGCTTAATTAAAGCTTTAGAAATTTTTAAGCCTCCAAAGTTTGAAGTAATCAACAGCTTCCAAGAAAAAGCTTCGGATTCGAAATTTTATAAATTCTGAAATTTTCAAACTTAAAGAACTAAAAAGACATTAAATTAAATAAATAAAATTCAAAATTCTTCAATAATAATTCTTCCAATGAATTGCAGCAATTCTCTAAAATTTATAAAAAATTTTATACAGTTTTGAATTTTGGAGCCAAAAACTAATTTTTGTAAATTTTATAAAAAGTTTTTGGCTCCAAAAAAAAAAAAGATTACAAACTGTATTAGCTAGGTATATTAGCCAAAAAAAATTATAATATTCATGTTTATAAATATTATAAAAACTTTTTGGCTCCAAAATTTAAAAAAAAACTACATTAAAATTTTTAAAAATTTCAGGGGTTTCCTCCAATAAAAAAAAAAAAATACAAAGGTGAATGGATCAAAGGGCAACTCATCGGTGTGTGAATGAAATAAAATGGAGTGGGAAAATTAAAAGAGTGGGAGTTTTTCTTGGTTCAGAAAGCGCTACCGGTTCCGCATTCACAGAATTGCATATGGTGTAATCCCATGGACTCAATCAACACGAGTGTTCGCGATCATGTGTACGGTAGAGTGAATCAAGATTAATAAAAAAAATAAGTTTCAAAAATGATAACAAGAAATCAACAGTGAATTTTTAAAAATTTGTTATCATTAATGATCTGTCGATAATTCTGTCGATCGATGATCAAAAAGAGTCAAGATTTAGTGTTTATTTTTTATTTTGGTAAGTTTTCAAAAGTCGAAATCAATTAGGTATTCTCTATTAAATTAATATTTTTTCAAATAAATATTTAATCCTGTCAGAAAAATTATTTTCATTATTTTTTGTTTGTAGAGGAAATTGATTTCTACAGTTCTGTACCTACTTTTAAATCATTTGTTATCTCTTGTTTAACAATTCCATAAAGGAATTATTTTAAATTAAAAATTAAATTGAAAAAATATCAAATTTCGAAAAAAAAAGAAATTCCAAAAATCCGAAATAATTATTATTAAGATTTTAAGATAATTTACCTATTCTTTTACTCTTTGAAAATTGGTAGAAATTAATAAAAATATTAGTAGTAAAAATCTAATGATGTTGCTTAATTATCAACTGGAACTGAAATCACCTAAAGTGTCTAATTACAACTGAAATCAGTGTTGATTTGACGACACTTTGCCTCTCTATTTTATTTTATTTTCCTCATTTCCAGTGGTAAAACTTGCAAAACTAGTTCCTTATCGAAAAACTCGTTAACTTTGCAGGCACGTGTTTGTAATAGGCAAATTATAATTTTTCCATTTCTATTCCCCATAACTCTCGAAATTACTCAGAGTACCGCAAAATTTTCTACTGTTATATAAACTTGTAGACTAACTATTGAAAATTTAATATTCACTCCAATGCTTCCACAAATTTTCTTGTAAGACAAGTTTGAATTAAAAAAAAAATAATTAAAATATTTATACAAAAAATCGAACAGAAAAATAATTTATTTATTTAATCAGAAGTCCAGTTCCTAAATAAATGATTGCTTTTATTTGCAGTTAATTACAAGCAATTAATTAAAAATATTTTCTGATTGCAGCTCAGTTTTAATTGATGAAGTGCAAGGGCTGGAAATTGGGACGAGTAAGATGAGATTAAAAAGGATTGGTTCATCACTTTGGATGATAATGATGCCATTGCTACCATTCCAAGCAATAGATGCAATTAGTGAGGAATCTAGCGATGTTTATTTAAAAAAAGTCATCCAGGAACTGCAAACATTTAACGGTCCCGTTCCTCACAATCCAAATGAAGTTCTATCTGATCCTTTTCCTTCGGTTTCATTTCATAATGGCAAAAACAACGAGGCTCTTCACAATCACTATTGGAAAACTGTGCCAGATAATTATCTGTTCGATCATAATCGTCACCCTGGTAATCAAATTTCCATTAAAAAGATTGACAACGATCTTGTTCAATTGGATACCAACAATCAGGTAAACTTTCACATCTAAAGAAATAATATCCTTCATATTTTTTTTCTAAAGTTTATCCCAATTTTTAAATTCTTATCCTATTTTCTTTTTTTCCTTTATTAGTATTTATTTTTCCTCCGTCGAGTTTCCATAAAATTATAAATATATTTTTTAAAATATTTCCTCCTTGGGATTACTTGAAACTTATCAAAATTGAAACCAAGTTTAAAATTCATCAAATTTTATTTATTAGTCTGTTATTATTTTCTTTCCTACCACTTATTGAAAAATGTTTAAAATCTTTTGGCTGTTTAAATATTTTAAATATATACTTAATTATTTTTACCCAGGATTATTTAAAAACAAAATTGGCCCTAATTTTAGAAAACTTTAAATTTAAATTCCTTTGAAATGTAAAAATTGAAAGGAAACGTGTTTGTTTAGCAGATTGTATCGAGGCCCCAGGCGATTATTAAACCATCCGGAGCATTTGGTTTGACGAATATGCAGCTGGCAACGATGTATGAAAATGCGTTGCAAAAAGGCGCACCCGTGGGACTTGTGCCTTTGACGACTGCTCTTTTATCAGGAAAGGCACCAAGAGTCACTTCCACTCATCTGGAAATACCCACAGCTCAATCGCAATATAGCTATTACTTTTTCCCTCTCAAGTCCTTTGGAAATGAACTCAGAAATAATTATGGATACAAGACCATTGTAAGTTAATTGGTTATTAATTCCACTCACTGATTTAAAAATTATTTAAAAAAATAATCGTCGATTTTTTTCAATCTACGACATAATTAGGGTTGCTAATAATTCCCAATTTCAAAATTCCCTGACTTTCCCTGACCAATTTTTCACTTTCCTTGACTGTTATCTGTCGTTATAATTATATACACTCGTCGGTTAATCGAAGGCCTGTGAATCGAGGACCACCTTCATGGTCGTTCACGCTTCACTGATTCTGTCCCCCGACCCTGAGCGTCCCGCGACGGCGCCATCGCTCGGACAGTCTAGAATCTAATAAAACACTCCTCGGACTGTCTAGAATCTAATAAAACACTCCTCAAACTTTTAAACTTTTAGAATATTTGGAATGCTCTAGAATTTTCTAAAATCCCTAATGACTTCTGGAATTTTCAACGAACTTTTAAAATCTTCTAGAATATTTTTGATTTTTCATAAACTTATAGATTCAGTAAATCTTTTGAAATCCCAAAAAATTCTCTGCAATCTAGATTTTTGAGTGTTTTAGAATTTCCTGATTCTTCCAAAATCTTTCATAAAGTTCTAAAATTTTCTAGTCTCTTTCAGACTCAAAAAGTCTACAGATTTTTATGAAAATTCTGAAAACAGTCTAGAAGATTCTTCAAGATTATTAGTCTTTTGTAGACTTGAGAGAGTTCCAAAGGAATCTGCAGAATTCTGGAAATTCTAATGCAGTTCAGAATGATGTGCTGAACGTTCATATACACGAAATTTTTGTTTGATTCCATTTTAAACTCAAATTTGTTCTAAAATATTGGTTATTAATATAGAAACTAATGTAATGATAAAGATCTAATAATAAGTAATGATAAGATTCTCTTTATTTTGTAGATTGAACGATATTTCAAGATAAATTTGAGTTAAGAAAAAAAGTTCTTTCATTTGAACGTTCAAAACTACAGGTATACATTTCAGAATATTCTTGAGGATTCTAAAAGAGACTGTATAAGATTGTATATAAGACTGTATAAGATTACACAGCCACGTAAAAAAAAAAGTGTGCGGAGCCAAAAAAGCGACCTTTATAGTGTTGTAGTATTGGTCGAGATTAGTCGAAATCCAAAATTTTGGAATTTTCTGCTTACCAGTTTTTTTTATTCGACCTTGAATTTTTAGTCAAGGTTGAATTTTTCTAAGTTGGCTACTTAGCATTTGGAATTGTTTTTTTTAAGCTGTTGAGTTGATCTTTTCATAGATTTCATGTTAAAAGATATTTTCTGAAGTTTAGGTGGCGACAAAAAAATGTTTTGTAAAAGTTAATAACAAGAAAATTATAATATTTCAACATGACTAACATTTTTCTCGTAAACGGCTAAACAGATATTAACGTGACGTCAAAATTTTTATTTATGGATGTCTATTATAGAAATATGCTTTTTAATTTACAAAAATGAATTTGTTAATAAAAATCTCATTTGTTTATAAACAATTTGAGATTTTTTCTACTCATAAAAAATTTGTCATCTCACGTTGTTCTACATTACTTTTGGAGAGAAACGCTGGAAGAAATACGATGTAACTGACGCACTGATTGCATACACCATATTCTGACTGACGCACTGACTGCATACAACATATTCTAAGTGCTCCCGCGTCGCACTGAAAAATTCATACAACGTGCTATCTCGTTTACGAGAAAAATGTTAGTAGAACAACGTGAGATGAAAAAATTTTTATGAGTAGAAAAAATCTCAAATTGTTTATAAACAAATGAGATTTTTATTAACAAATTCATTTTTGTAAATTCAAAAGCATATTTCTGTAATAGACATTCATAAATAAAAATTTTG
>JBAGKK010046833.1:0-10254 GCA_037177015.1 Euceroptres primus
TCAATTGAGGAAATCCAGTGAGAATCAAGGGACCATACACCGTAAAACCATATGAAACCATTTTCATCCACTTATTTATTTATAACAAATTAAACACATTTTTTAATTTATCCTACGGTACTGGAAAATTGTACAGGATAGTTCCTCTACTCATTCTGGGTATTTGGGAATGAATCTGAGTATTCTCTTGGAAATAGTACACTTCAAAAGTCAAAAAATTTTTTTTTTCCATTTTTGTCAAAAAAAAAAAATAGAGCCTCAATTTGAATATATGCTCTGATAAGATAATGCGGATTTTCATCAGCTTTAATTTTTAAAAAAACCTGTTTGAATCGGATGAAAACTGTAGTCGGAAAATCAATTTTTCCAGAGTCGTGATTTTTGTCTTACTGTGCGGCGGGACAGAAAGGTACAACTTTTAGTCAATGATAATTAGCAAGTGAAAAATTATTTTGAAAAATTTAAAAGATATTGATGTTTCTTCAAAATTGAGTACTCTACCTGACTGTGAGAATGGAAAAGATGAAGAAAAATTTTCTTGGACGTAAAGTTTTTAAAAAAAAACCTTGACAAACACATAAAAGTTGTAATTAATAACCTCACTCTACGGTACTAGCCTCTAATAGTAAAATAGGTACGAATATTTCCATGAATGTTAATAATTTTTTCTCTTTTTATTAATTCGTTCACATTAAATCTTTCACCTTAACAGGATGTAAAATGTAAGAAATCCTTTTTTCCTCTTTTTAATGTTACGTAATATTTGAAACTGATTCCTTGTAAAGTTATGAGCATGAAAGGATCGTGTTTTTTACAGTATGTTTTAACAATTGGTTGAGTTCAAACCCTGTGCTAATTCTATGATGAAACGAATCAGGTTTGGAACACTGGCTTATTAGATTTATTAGAGTAGGATACTGACGCAAAATGTCGGCGGGTACGTCGTGTAAGAAACCATCCAAAATTTGATTTTCACTGTATTCTCTGGCTAAGATGTGCTGAAAATATTTTTTTGTTTTGGTACTGAGAAATCTTAATCTTTTCTTTTTAAAATTCAGTGTTTTTAAATCGATTTACCTTGCAAATAGCATAGTAATTATGATCGCTGATTTTGTGCTCACAAATGTCTGCCGGAGAAAATACTAAACAGGTTTCGCAGTCAAAATTTGAATCACTTCTGTGCACTTCTTGCCACGTTTTGGACTGATCTATAACCATGTTTTTTACAATTTATTAAAATAGACTTTTATTAAAATTTAAAAAATTATTCTTCTTTCCATTGAGGGGCCGGAAGCAACAACAGATTTATTTCACAACACGGAAACTCAAATAAAGAATATTAATTTTTGAAAAGTTCGTTAATATATGTAGGGCATTACATTCCGCATATTACAAGCTTCTATTTAGCTTTCCTTGTTTCTTGGTTAGTTTTTTAGGGTGCAATCTTGTAATTCAATTTTGAACCACTTCCACACATCCGATTTGTTTGAAATTTTGCATACTGATGTATTCCCGATAATGATACACAGGGTGTCCAGCGTTGCGGAAAACGCGGGAATTTTACGGGAAACGAATGGGATTTTTTCTTTGAAGTGGGAATTTTTTTCCTTTATGTCTAATTAAATCCACAAAAAACTAGATTTACTTATTTAATTTGCAACTAAAAGACTGATAATAAATAATAGTTTAAATTTTGTTTTTAATTATATAGGTGATTTTCTGTTCATAATAAAAACTTTTTTTTTATAAACATACTTAAAGGCCAGGAGAATCATTTTTGAACAAGGAAGCGAGTTTTAACCACTTGACTGGCACGACAAATCAGCATCAACTGAGCCAAAACTGGCAAGATCAAAATGCTGGTCGATTTTTATGAAATTCGGTACTATGGGGTTTTTCGGGTTGCTGAATACGAATTTGAAGTCAAAATTGAATTCAAAATGGCGAATCCAAGATGGCGGCCAAAATTTCAAAAAATTTAACAAAAATGGGCCGAATTTTATAAAACTTGCTACTAGAGGGTTCTTCAAGTAGCTGGGTACGAATTTGAGGTCAAAATTGTAAAATTTAGAATGACGGATCCAATATGACGGCAGAAAATTTTAAAACATTTAACCAATTGGCCGATTTCTATGAAAGTCGGTTCTGCTGGGTTTGTTGAGTTGCTGAGTACGAATTTGAGATCAAAATTCAAAAATTTAAGATAGCGGATCCAATATGGCGTCCAAAAATTTGAAAAATTCAATGAAATGGCGGATTTTTATGAGGGCTTTTCGGGTCGCTGAATACGAATTTGTGATCAAAATCACAAAATTGAAAATCTTCGTTCTCGTTCCAAATGAGTTCCTGTGTTATAAGAATCTTCTTTTTTGGCGTGAACGAAACCAGAAACTCAAACTCGGATTTGATCATAGATAAACCCCCTAGTATCGACTTTCCTTAAAAAAGGATAATTTATTGCATTTTTAAAAATTTTGGTTTGTTACATTGGATCTGCCATTTTAAATTTTGCAATTTTTATGTCGAATTCATATTCAACGACCTAAAAACCCACCTAGAACTGACTTCCAATGAAATCCGCAAATTTACTGAATTTTTAAAAATTTCGGTCTCTATATTGGATCCGACATTTTGAATTTTATAACTTTGACCTCAAATTCGTATTCAGCGACCCGAAACACCCACTAGTACAAAGTTTCATGAAAATGGGCAAATTTATTAAATTTTTCAAAATTTCGGCGACCACGTTGGATTTGCCATTTTGGACTTTACAATTTTGACCTCAAATTCGTATTCAGAGACCCGAAAAACCCCATAGTACCGAGTTTCATAAAAATCGAAATTATTTAATTTTTCAAAATTTCAGATTCCATATTGGATCCGCCATTTTGTATTTTACAATTTTGACCCCAAATTCGTACTCGGCGACTCGAAAACCCCCATAGTGCCGAGTTTCATAAAAATCTAACGACTTATTCAATTTTTCAAAATTTCGGACGCCATATTGGATCCACCATTTTTAATTGTACAATTTTGACCTCAAATTCGTACTAGGCGACTCGAAAACCTCCCTAGTACCGGGTTTCGTCAAAATCAGCAAATTTATTAAATTTTCAAAAATTTCGGCCACCACATCGGATCCGCCATTTTGGATTTTGGAATTTTAACCTCAAATTCATATTCTGCGTCCCGAAAAACCCGGTAGTGCCGAGTTTCATGAAATTCTTGCTGTTAGGTGAAAAAGAAAATGATGTGAGCAGAAAGGCGCCACTGCTAATTATGGCACATTTTTTTAAATGCAGAAGTGCGTCAAAGCCAGTCAAGTGGTTACGTAAAAAATTTACGGGAATTTTGAAAATATATGCTTGGAATGTACGGGAATTTTATGGCAGAGATCCTCTGGATACCCTGATACATGAATCAATCATTTTGAGAAAAAAAGTAATTAATAAATTGATATTAATAAATTATAGATTTTTATACGAAGCTCCGTCCTCTTTTCTACGTATAATAAGGAGGCCTAAGAAAGTTACTAAAAGTAATGTATAAATGACCGGTAAGTGAACAAAAGGGACCAGCAAGTTACCAAAAATGATCGGAAAATTACCAAAATGACCAGTAAGTAACAAAATGACCTGTAAGTTACCAGATTTTACCGAAAATTTCGGGAATTTTTTGTAATATGTGGTAACTTATCAGTCATTTTTGGTGAATATCGCTAACTTTCTTAAGCCTCCTTACATTTAAGTACGCTGACTCGGTTTAATTAAAGGGCCGCGGTGAGGAAAGAGGGGAGGGCGGGGGGTTTTGATCCAGAATCAATTGCATCTCTATCATCAGCAACATCTATAGTCTAAGAGCTGGTGACGTTTTTCGTAAATTATTAGTGTAAGACCTAGTTAGAAGATAATATATCTGGGAAATGACCCTTTTTTAGAAATACATAAATGCCAGACCCACACCCCCCTGCGCTCAGACACCAGAGGCTGGTGAAAAATTGAAATTTTGAAGAGATAGTACAACAGTCAATTTCCCTCCAGGATAAAGTATTGATGTCCCAAGTTTAGGATACACTGAAGCCTCGGTTTATTGCAACTCGGGATACCGCTTCCAGGAATTTTTTTATGGGTGATGGGTCTAAGGGGACGAGAAAACTGAGCTCGGAGCTCAGCAGAGTTGCGCAAGTACCGTAGTAACAAAGTGCGCAGTAGTCTACGCGGAAAATTCCGTCGGTTCACATCAGTTCGTTTTCAGTGTTTTGGTTATGCGTTATATATAATAATTCATAAATAATAACTAAACAAACTTAACAGTAAATTAAGCGTTAAATTAAACTTATATTTAAAAAATATTTTTCACTCGTTACAAAAATTAAACAGAAATAGTTCATACGGCCCTGACTTGTTTATGTTTGAGAGACCTCGGTTTACCCGAAGGCCATGCAGGAAATCCCCGAAACCAGCAATAAACCGAGGCTTCAGTGTATTTCAATCGCCACACCAGCAGCATCCGTCTAACATATCGCCAGACTTGATAATTACTAATTAAAAAGTATATATTTTTTAATCATAGTATAAGCTCTGGCTTTTTTATGTCGTAAAGAATAGTATTCACATGTAGCATTTGTAAAACAAGAGATTGAAATTCTGCTGCTAACACCTTGAAAATTATCATTGAAAATGCCCTGAAAATGCATATTTTAATCGAAGTGAATGTTCGGGCGGGTAGCCGGGGGACGAGGAAACGGCTGCGTCGCGGGGAAGGCTAACGCTCGGGCCTTCACTTCGATGAAAATTATGCATTTCCAATGTATTTTTAATTATAATTTTCAAGGTGTTAGCAGCAGAATTTCGATCAGTACTAGTGCTACATGTGAATACTATTCTTTAAGGAATAAAAAAAGTCAGAGCTTATACTATGACTTGAAAATATATACTTTTTAATTAGTAATTATCAAGTCTGGCGATATGTTAGATGGATGTTGCTGGTCTGGTGATTGAAACATCATAAACTTGGGACATCAATACTTAATTCTGGATAAAAATTAACTATTATAATATGACTTGAAAATTTTAATTTTGCACCAGCATAAAGTGCCTAAACGCAGGGGGGGGGGTCTAGCATTTATGGCTTTCTAAAGAAGGATCGATTCCCACATATATTACCCACTATCTAGGTGTTATAGTATTATTTGACAAAAAACGTCACCAGCTCTCCGTCTAGTAGGGGAACATTAGTACAGAAATCCTACATAAACTGGAATCTCAAAGATGAGTAGTTTTTGAGTTATGTATAAAAATATTTTTATTATTTTTGAAAATCATTTTTCTCCAAAACTACTAAAGATTTTTCGATGTTCTTTTTTTTTTAGAATGAAAGGTCTCTTCAAGGGCTATTGAAATGTCTGTATGACTTAATCTGGACTTCTCTGGAAACCAAAAAAAAACAAAATATGAAAAAGAATGATGCTTACAGAAAATCAATGTTTTTATGGTCTGAATCCTCACGGAACAAAACGATTCCTTCATTTTCGGATTCTATGGAAAAAATTACATCTGAAACTGACAATGAAATTTTGTTTATCGATACGGAAAGTAGTGATAATTTTGAGATTTTTATTTTGTGAGGTGATTCCAAGCTTGATTTTCCCACTTATTAGCAGTTCTTTAAACACAAGCTTATTACAACGAGATCAACGATTAGTGAGGCTACATTTTCTCGGAAGGAATTTAGCATATAAATCCAACGGAAGGTTCTGCAAGAGTCCACGCTGAGCAAAGCAAATTTTCATCAGCCAAGTATAATTGTCATTTTGGAAGGTAAATCCAGCCTTTTTTTCGTACAAATTCAAATTAATCAAGTAGTTCGGGCATACGCAAGAGCACAACGCACGCTGAAGGTGTTTTTGAATTATTTGCGCTTGACCTTCATTCAAACGTCGCCTTGATTGGTGCTTACCAAACAGAGATGAATGCGAAGCTTGCTCCTTCTCCCTGCCCCCCCCCCCCCGTCTGCCTTTGCCTTTATTGATTTTGCTCAACAACACCTAGCTTTCTAATTTCCTTTCTTCCTATTCTTCCATTTACCGTACCCGATCATAACCTATAAGCAGGACTGCCTCCTGTACTCAGTATTGTGCACATTGCTAAGGGGTCATTTATTTGAAATTTCTTTTTTTCTTTTTTTGATTCCTTTCATATTTGAAATTTTTCTTGCATTACTCTTCTTTCGCTTTTTTCTTGTTTTTGGAATAAGAAATTAGTAGGTTTAAAAATTTTTTGCCTACTTTTTGATTGCATTGCTTGTAGTTACTTTTATTAGACCTTCTTGCCTCCGAGAAAATGATTTGATTACATATTGAGAGTTCCTATCAATAGTGGAATAATTTGCGAATAGGATACCGGCTGTCCTTCGGGGGTTGATTGAGAGCTGTTTCCGGAATTGTGAAACCCCCTTTTTTTATTGGTATATCTGAATGTTAAGTAAATAGAGCTTATCTAACCTAGTTTAAATCTGGTAATAAACTTCTCTGCTAATTACGATAATGGATTAATTGTCTGCTCTTTTTGAGGTTAGCCTCTAGACAGAGGCCTTTAATTCAACAATTCACTGTCATCTTTTTTTTAGATTTTACCTGGGTCTCTCGAGTTGCCCCTCATGGACCGAATCGATGCCGGTAAGGACATAAGAAAGGGAAGGGTCCGATCAAAGGGCAGGGGTTTCTCCAATCTACATCTGCAATATAAAGGGCATGTGAGACCTGGAGTAAGTGTGGGGGATCAATGTCTGGCAGAGATGAATTGAGATCTATGCTTGAAAATGTGAATAAACTTCAGAGAGGTTCTTCCTCTTCTAGAAGCTCCTCCTGCATTACTTCTGCAAATCCTCCTAAGAATAATAAATTGAATGTTTCCGTGAGTGATGAATCGTCTCAGTAGAATCGACTAGCTGAGTGTTCCAATTCTCGCTCCCATAATAATGTAGATGTTGTTGATATTGAGGAACGGGTTAGGCCAAATTCTCGGTTCTTTCGCTCTAGTGATAGGTATGATCCGAGGGAGATCCACTGGGTTAGGAACTTGAGCGACGCTGACATCAGGTTTCATCCTTCCTCCCCCTCTCCGTATATGGTCTTTATTGAAAGTATGGTGGCGGGTAGTAATCTCGGTAATTATGAACTTTTGGCCTTTGCTGACATGGTAGAAATAATTATCCAAGGGGACAGAACCCTATCAGTTAGTGGGAAAAACCAGATTAAGATCTTTTGTGAGGATTGGAGTCATGCGAATTCCTTGTTCGATTCGGATATTCTCAGGATGGGTGGTTTTCGGGCGTACATCCCTCCTTTTCTCTTGAGGAAAAAGGGTTTTCCAACATGGGAATTGATAACAAATGTAATGTCCAAAATATTCTTAACAGGCTTGACCCGGTTTCTAGATCCCTTGTGTCCTCGATTAGGAGGCGAGTCGTACTAATACGGATGGTTCTCTCTTGGAGACCGTAGAATTCTCCTTTGACGCTCTAAGGGTTCCAAAATCAGTCAAACTTACAGGTTTCGTTTTTAACTCACTCCAGTGATTCCTCCCCCTAGAGGATGCTTCATATGTCAACGGTTTAGGCACGTGGCAGACCAGTGCAGAAGTACGAGACCAATTTGTGAATTTTGTGGGGAACGACACAGGACAGATTCCTGTCAGAATAGAATTAGTAGGGCATTGTGCTCCAACTGTTTTGGGGAACACCCAGCCTTCTCGAAGGCTTGCCCGGTATATAAGTACGAATTTGAGGTAATGAAATACAGGTTCCATAACAACTGCGAGTTTCTTGAGGCAGATGCGCGGCTGAACGAGTTGGGTACTCTCAGGCCACAACGACTTTTCCGCAATATTGAGCCAGATTTTGTGGGATCTTCTACTCCTCCCACTCGCTCTCCGAGTTTTAATAGATCTTCCCCCGTTTCACGGAAACGCGGCTCTTCTAGGCGGAGCACCCTTCGACTCAACTTTAGAGAGGCTTCCCCCGAAGTGCTCACTGATACGACTTCGGCTCTTTTGAGCCTGAGTGCCAGGAATAACGACTTAGTTAATTCTCTTAAAGGGAATGGTCTTTTTTCTGGTTTAGAATTTCCACAACCGACTGTAGAGGGTGACCCGGGTGGGGAGATACGGACTTCTCTGATTCCCTTGGGCTTCTTATAGGTCCCATCTTCCCTATTTCATTAATTAAATTATAGGGACAATCGATGTCAGTCAACCCAGAAGGATTAGTTCTCTTCTTCTGTTTAAATTTTTTTAAAATCTTTTTTAATTTTGTGTATCTCCATGGTAATCGGAGTTATAGTGTAATAAGTTGTTTTTTGTACCAAGGTATTCTGTTATGGTGTCAGGCAATTTTATCTCTTGTGCTGGCTGCCTTGATTTGTTCCTTCAATCATGGACAAAGATTATCGCAAAATGAAGTTTGGCATTTGGAAGGCCCGTAGCGTTGTAAATAAGAAGGAGCAGATGGAAGCTATGTTATTTAATAATGAGCTCGATTTACTATGTGTATCTGAAACTTGGCTTACTAAGGAATTTCCAGTCTGGGAAATTAGGGAGTATTTCACGTATAGAAGTGATCGGAGGTCTGGTAAGGAGGGTGGTGGTTCCATGATCTTGGCTAGGAGGGATCTTACAGTTGATACATTAGATATGCAGGGGCCGTGGCTGAACGAATTCAAAGCCACCGGCATCACTATTTCAACGGCAAAAGGCAGGCTAGCAATTTTTAATTTTTATGCCTCTTCGGATTTCGTACTGGATTATGAATCCCTCTGCCAATTGCTGAACCGGGCGGCGAAGGCACAGTTAATTCTACTATGCGAGGATTTTAACGCGCACTCGCCAGCATGGGGTGCTGACTTTTCCAATAGGAGGGGTAATGTTCTTTCATCTATATCCTCGGACTTTAATCTGGTAGTTGTGACCTCTAGAAGACGCTTGTACTTCTCCACCCAAAGTGAGGAATGTAGGGAATGTGGGGTTGAAGTTCCACAGGGGGGAGTTTTGTCCCCTATCCTGTTTAATCTCGACCTTCACCGGCTCCTGGAGTTCCTCCCGCCTAATGTTAGAGCGGCCATTTACACGGATGACCTCCTATTGTATATACGTTTTGAAAATATCAATGAAGCTCTTGCGTTGCTTTGGCTAGCCATTGACTCAGTAACTCCTTGTCTTAGAGAACTAGGTCTTGAAATCTCCTTCCCTAAAACACAGCTCTGTTTGTTCTCCCGTGCGCGACTTAACCTGGAAGATATTTCTCTCTGTTAATGGGATAGACATTCCCTGTCAAGATACTCTACTGTACCTTGGGATCCTTCTCGACAGACGCTTAACTTGGGCACAGCATATAAAGTTCATCAATTCTAAGGCCCTCAAAGCAATTAACGTGCTAAAGGTGATCGCTAAGGTTTCGTGGGGTGCCAACCCCCTTCTTCTTCGTCTAGTTATGAGGAATTTGGTCAGAGTATACCTTGAGTGGGGTACCCTTCTCTTTTGGAAAGCGAGTCCCACGGATCTTAAGATGCTTGATAGGGCCCACTATGCGGCTCTAAGAATGGTTCTGGGATGTATGAGTTCCACCCCTATCACTTTTTTGCTTGCTGAGGCGGATGAACCCCCTCTTTCGCTCCTAAGGAGTCTATTGGCTTATAGGTTCATCATGAGGAATTTCTCCTGGCAAGATAATCCTCTTCTCACGAAACTCTAACTCTTGTCGGAGATGAAAAGCCGGATGAAGGAGAAATTCAAAGTGAATTGGACTTCTGGCTGCGTATGAGAGCATAGAAGGGATACTAAAATATTGCGCCCGGACAAGTAAGCCATCGTATTTCGATCTTACGTGGAGTGAACTCTTTGTGGCACCGGACACAGATCTGTATATGGGGGTGGCTATTAAGAACGGTGGGTGCCCTGCGGACAAATGTGCGAAGGTTTTGCGTCAATCCTACCCTAATTTTTGTGAAATATACACAGACGGCTCCTTGAATTCTTTGAAAGGATGGGTGGGTTGTAGGTATTATGTACCAGACTTCGACATCAGATTTGGTCTACGTCTTAACAATCTTGCCTCAATTCTTACGTCCGAGCTTTTCGCTATTTTCTTTGCTCTTAAATTTTCCGTGCGAGAAGGGCTAGAACAGGGATCATCACTTTCAGCAGGTGCTGACTGCCACGACAAGTGTATGACTGCCACCAAGTTTTTCAGGCATTTTTT
>JBAGKK010046844.1:0-10254 GCA_037177015.1 Euceroptres primus
TGTACACTGGAACATCAACCAACGTATGCTAAGTGAGAACTTGAAAAATAAATTGTTGGACTTTTTTTATTCGAGCAATTAAAACATTTGACCAGTGTACACTGAGAATGAACTTGAATAGTTGTGAATTGCATAGTTTTGCCTAATATTTAATCATTGTGCACTGTGCAAGAATTTAAAAATTCACATTTGGGCAATAAAAAGTAACTTTTTTTGAGTCAACTACTTTTGCATCAATCCAGAAAATTTCACACTTTAAAATGTTACAATGAAAAATTAAGTACTAAAATGTTTATATAAGATAGTTTATAACATTTGCTCACATCAAGTCTCTCATAATTCTTTCATCTTTACCATATAATATAGAGCAAATTTATTTCAATTGCAAAAGCAAAGCGAATCAGTATTTCTCTTATAGGTTAGGTATCATCATTACACTTACCTTTGAAAATGCTTTGCACAGTTTCTCCAAAGTGATGTTTCGTGAAAAAGTAATCCATGGCGCTTAGTAATAATTAAAAATATGTGACACAACACTTATAACATCAATAAAGTACTTCCAACGCCAAAACACATGGTGTGCGTGATGTACATAAAACCGTTATATTTAAATCTAGGCTGACTGTAGCACTCATACAGTTGGCGCTGCTGCTGCACGGTTCCGGATACGCGGCTACCTCGACTGGGGGCCCGGCTGTCCCTTTATAAGAGGGTTGACTGGCAGTCAATATAGGACGCTTTACGTCGACCGGAACAGTGTTCTGTCCAACATTCCTTGCAAGCAATGAACACGTTTGAGGGCTTAAAATCTTCAAATGGATATGTACTTTTAAATACATCATGGTCTTTGGAAAAATATAATATGGCGGCTCCAATATGACGCCTGCAATCGACAAAAATCATGGATGATTAAATAATATCCATCAAAATAGGACAATTACTCAAAATGGGATGAATGTGAAAAATGGGGTCGCTGATTACGAACACGCAGTCAGAACACCTACATTCAAAATGGTGGAGCCAATATGGCGAATTGCGCCTAAGTATCCAGTTTCACGTAACCCAAATTACTTTAGTCGGCCTAAAAATGAATGATTGGTAGTTGTCGAGGTCACTGATTACAAATTTGTTGTCAGAATTTAAAAATTCAAAATGGCGGATCTAATATGGCGGATGTACGCCAACGATAAAGTTTAAAGTTGTTCAAACTTCTACAATCGGTTTAAAAATGATTACCCGAGGATTTTCGAGGTCGCTGATTACGAATCAGCAGTCCAAATACAAAAATTCAAAATAGCGGATCCAATACAGCGGATTGCTCCCAACTATCCATTTTTAAGTAATTTAATCGGTTTAAAAATGGTGGTTTTCGAGGTTGCTGAATACGAATCTGTTGTCAGAATACAAAAATCCAAAACGGCGGATCCAATATGGTGAATTTTGCTCAAGTAAACAGTTTTAAGTAACCCCAATTACTCTAGTCGGCCTAAAAATGATTTCTCGGGGGTTTTCGAGGTCGTTGATTACGAATCTGTAGTAAGAATACTAGAATTCAAAAGGACGGGTCTAATATGACTGCTGTAATCGGCGGAGACAGCGGAATCAGAAAGAGTCTCATAAATTGTGTTACAAGAAATCATGAACTTTTACAGACACGGTGTCCTTATTTGACTTCCGTTGCCAGAAAATCCGCAGTTTTTGTTTTAAGTCTTAACTTCTTGTGCTATTATTTTGTAAAAGCGAAGATTTTTTACATATTCTTGAATTATCTTGATTAGCCGAGATAATTTACAAAAAAATTAGAAATGTGATATTGTCATCATTTGTTTCTAAATTTCTTTGTCGTTCGTTTTGAATATTGATATTCTGACTGCAGATTCGTAATTACCGACCTCAAAAACCCCCAAACAATAATTTTCAAGACGACTAGAATAATTAAAAATGGATATAGTTGAGCGCAATCCGCCATATTGGATCTGGCATTTTAACTTTTTATATTCTGACTAGAGATTCGTAATCAGCGACCTCCAAAACCACCGAGCAATCATTTTTAGGTCGATTAGAGTAATTAAGGTTACTTAGAACCGGATACTTGGGCGCAATTCGACATATTGCAACCGCCATTTTGAATTTTGGTATTTTGACTACAGATTCGTAATCAGCGACCTTAAAGACCCCCGAGTAATAATTTTTAAGCCGATTGCAGGAATTTAAATTACTTAAGATTACTTAAGAATTACCTAATCAGCGACCCTATGTTATCACTTTCCTCCCGTTTTGAGTATTTTTTTTTCCCATCCATTAAAATCGTCTGAATTTCGGTTCGAGCATTATATATATATATATATATGGGGCATTATTTATAAAGTGATACCATCTAAAAATCCAAAGTATTCAGATCATGTTGGAGCAACGGGTTGCCTAATAGCAGAGGCCAAAATTTTCAGCTTTTGGTTACGCACTCCGAGGTTCAAGCGTAAATAACTCAGCTTAGACTTCCTTGATTTTAAAAAACTATGGGTGTTTTAGAAAGCTCTTTTTATGTACTTTCAAAAAATATTTTTAAAATTTTCTTTTATTCAAAATTTAGCCACGATTTATCGAAATAAAGAATTAAAATCGACTTTTGACAAATTCCAGCATCATGGATTTTTTTTTAAATCCTAAAAGTCCTAAAAAAAGTAGAATTAAAGGGTCGTCGGACAAAAGGGCGTAAGTGTCTAAACCCGAATTGTACCGGCCGCACAAAAAACTGTCTAACTTTAACGCTTATAATTTTAAAAAAACAATAAATTATTTTTGAGCAATTACTTAGCTCTACTGAATCATGTAAGGAGCGCTTTGAAAAAAGCATTCATCTCCGAAAAAACCCGTGTCAAAGGAACGGCGAGTCTCAAAAAACGCCAATTTTCACTCTGTAAGATTTGCATAACTATTTTATTTATTAATTTAAAAATAAAACTAAAAACGCTTCTCGATCTATTACTTAGCTCTATTGAATCGTAAAAGGAACGCCTAAAAAATACAACCATCTACGAAAAAATCTTTGTCAAACAACGATGCATCCCCAAAAACGCCGGTCCTGACACTGAAAAAGCTGCATTAATTTTTTATTTTCTAACTTAAAAAAATACTAAAAACTCATTTCAAGCTATTATTTACCTCTATTGAATCGCGAAAAGAGCAGGCTAAAATAGGCAACGACTTCGGAGAAAAAAATTATCAAATATTGATTTCGAGGATAACATTTAAAAAAATGATTTTTTAAACTGTTTCTGCTTGTAATGAATTATGTATAAATACTTTTTTCGTGCAAATTATGCTTTTTTGAGACGCCACAACTCTCAGAAATGACATTTTGGGTCATAAAACCCCAAAATGCCCTACATGACTCATCGAAATTGCGCCCTTATGCACTTCTTTTCTTTCCCTGACCCACTTCTAAATTAAACTGTACCATAATCTTCTACAGGGACATGAGTTAGGTCAAAACAATTAATTTAAGACAATAAAAATAATTTAAGAAATTTGGCACTTACGCCTTTTTGCCCGACGACCCTTTAATTTTTTCCCTTTAATACCTTGTATTGACCAAAATGGGGAAGCTTTCCGTTTTGAAGAAATAAGTTTTTGCAAGAGCGGGCGTCCCTGACACACCACGCAGTGGTTCGCTACTGGCGCGCCTTTTGGGTGCTGATTGGCAATGTTGCATGTAATACACTCAATACAACATATATTTAAATTGTAATCGTTTGCAGTTAGCCTATAAAAATAAGTTTCCAGAGTTCACCACGAAGAGTTTGCAGCAGATTTTTAAACTCCTTTTCGGGGTATTTTTTCAATGTGAGTGCCCTTGCCTCTTATAAAACGAGATTCTTTCTCTTCGTGAGTTCCCCCGCCTCTTACAAACGCTTACATTAACGTGAACGTTTCTTTACAGCTTATTTCTTGGTCTTGATTTTCGAAAGAACAATATACTCCGTAGCTGCAGAATACTATTTCAATCTTAGTGTTATTCCGTCATTATTAGGTATCACAGCATGATACTTTAAAGTACCTGGCACAGTCTTTGCATCGCAAAAACGCGTTTGCAACATTTTAGCAGTTTTAGTGCAATTGTCTTTTGTACTTAGGAAAACAACAGTTTCTGTAAACTATTTTTTTTGGCCATTGATACCCAGCTTCCGCTGTTTGGATCTGATCTTTCGATGATCTTTGTAGACTACCTCGTGCCGCTTGACGCTTTAGGTTTCCACCAACTCCATCGCATAGTCCTTTCTCATGAGCGGAAGCATGAAAATACCATTTTGCGGAAATACCGAAGTCATTTTTGTAATGAAGCAGATTTGGAAAGTTGTACTTATTCTTAAAGTGTTTTGCCCTGCACCGTCCGAAATGTAAATAATTTCTTCCGTTTCTGCGGCATCAAACTCCGTTTTCAAATAATTCATGACGATCTTCTGATACTCATAAACTGCGGCTGTATCGTGGCTCAAATTGTCTAATATTGTAGCTATGATACGATGTTCTAGTTCTCTCATTACTTTACAATACTACCACAGTAAACATCGAACACTGATTGTTTTTCCAAAAGTGAGCTTAAGCAGAATTTTGAACTACTTAAACAAAGTTTTGAGCAAAATCGAAAATTATAAGAAATTTGTAAATTGTTTTTCATATCCTTGAAAAATCAAGATTGCTCTTTTGCGATAAAATCGTGAGTTATCAGTTTCACCAAACGAATGCAAAGATTGTCAATAAATTCTTCGCTGTTTGCAGCCTCAGTCTTCAGAGTACATGTGTTAGTCTCCTGCCAAACCTGAAATTACACCTTATCAATTTTCTCAAATATTGTTTTGAGATGACTTTTAGTCACTTCTTCATCGCGACACGACTCACATTCATTAAGATGGCAAGCAGAAGTAGGATCGCTGCACATTAGGCATTGCAAATAGTCTTTATAAATATTAAGAGGTAAATCAGTACCATTGTAACATGCAATGCACATCAGTGCATTGTAACATATGTGGCCAATCGCCTGGAAATTGGCTACAATTTAAGGGAGATTTGGGATTTGGACGCTGAAAAAAAAGGTTAAGTCAAGAATAAGTCACATTTAAAATAAATGGTTGGTTTATTAAACCACTTAGAAATTTGATGGGCTCCAGCCCAAGGAAGATTGTAAAAAGGTCACCGGGGTTGACCTCAATCGTCGGCGTCGGTGGCAGCGTGGAAGGTTTGGAGAATGAGGTTGGCATAGGCTCTTCACACTCGCATAATGGGATGAGGTTTTTCATCAGGAGGGTTCGCACTTTGGACGAGAACTGGCAATCGGCAGTCGACGACCTGCTCACATAGTTTCGGGATTCGTCGACCCCGATCGACAAAAATCGGGCATGACCCCTTCCGAACTAGGTCAGTGCCGGAAAGAGCAAAAGCCCTAATGTGGTCCAGTGCGGGGTGGGGTATATACCCTTAATTACCTTTTTGTGGGCTCAGCAAGAGTTTCTCTTCGTCCACGTCTAAGATTAAGAGCTTTGAGCTCAGATCTTCTTCCACTTTATCTTCCATTTCTCCCTCTACGATAATTTGATTATTGTTATTGTCGTCTACTATTTCTCTATTTTTTCTTTCTTTTTCGTAAGGAATGCATAAAACAATAATCTTCGCCAATTCCAAATTAATTTTCTCCCAACTCGATTTTTTGTATCTTTCCTGAACTTTGTTTTGCGTCATGTACCCTGCCTTGCTAATTTCGTCCCTTTCCGAGCTGTACTCATCATGGAATAAGTACAGGTTCCTCGGTATTCTCCTATTGCAGAACCTGCACTTACAAAATTTGATGGTATCCATTTCCTTGAACAAATAAAGGGAAACCACCTATTCCGCTAAACCTATGATACTCAACATAAAGAAAATAAAAAATAATAATTTAAAGTTAAATACTTTTTTCTTAACTAATTTTGTCTCTGGTTTCCGTTTTTTTGCGTTTTCCTCTCACAATCCAGATTTATGTTTTCCTCCTAATTTTCTTTTAATCTCTTGCCTTAATCTTTCCCTTTTTAATATGTCCCTAGGTAATAGACTAATAAAATGTCTAATGTATTTAATAGCGCGTAAAACAATTTGTTTAATAGTTTATGCGTTCGTTCGGCTAATTTTATTTCTATTTATAACTATGTGAGAGTGCTTATCTCAGAACCATAAAAAAGCACACACATAAAAAAAAGGATCTTTGATGAATTTTTACAAAAACTGTAAATTTTCTGTAATTCTCACAAAACGAAAACGGAAATTTCATAAAAGATTGAATATTTTTATTTAATTTGTTTTTGGCAACAGCCAGGAACCAGAGTAATAAAGTCTAAACGTAAAAAATTAATTAATTTCGGTCTGGCAAAGTTTTATTTTAACGATGAAATCTATTTGAAATCGGAAAAAAGTAAAAGAAGGAACTTTAATGGAATCTCATGGGTGGTTCTTTATATCATACAGCGGCCAAGTACTTATAGAATCAAAAGATGAATTTTCGGAAATTATTTTGACAAATAAAATTGAAAAGTACAAAATTTTACAAACAATTAATATTTCCCGACTTTCTTATGCTAATCTTATGAATAAAACACCTCGGGAAAGTCGCAATTTAAATAAAAAAGAATAAAGACTCAACTATGCCCTCGTGGGCGATGGCACGAAAAATTTACAAGTAGCCACAAAGAGAAGAAAATCCCGGAACACAATTAATTTACATTACGGAAATTACGCAGCGACTCTATCAGCGGATTCTATCCGGCAAAATTGCTAATAAAAAGAAAGATATGAGCACTCGAAGGAGGCCAAGCTCGGTAATGGTTGGAGATTACGTAACCGAGGAAAGAAAATTATCAAATTAATTTATCAACGGTATAAAATTGTGGTGTTGGATTGCCTTTATAAATACAACATCTTGAACTTCGGAGATCGACACATGATTTACCGAGTGTTACAAAAGGGTGCGTGTAAAGACTGCGCTCAGATACTTTAGACTAAATCTGATTGGACCACATGCTAGTAGTAAATCTCGAACCAGGGTGCGTTCGGAACAACATAGGGACTCGCAGCAATCCTCCAAGTGCAACCACATAACTTCCAATAGGTAGGCCTCGTTGACTCTCGGCAAATCATCACCCTTGTCGAACGGTGTTGTTGTTAACCTTAAAATTAGTTGTCGGAACTCGTGACATGCGAACAAAGCATTAAGAAATGAAATAACAGTAAATAAAAAAAGAATATTTTCTACCCGAGTCTTCTTTGACTTGAGGTGTCATCTTCGCTCTTGGTTTCGACGCATCATAATTCCCGGGTTAACGGTAAGTGACAGGGATGCATTTATCTTGTCACAACTCATCTAAAGTGAAATCTAATTGCCGTAGGAATCTACGAAGTACCTCCTCTTACCGTCTTCTATCCGTGATTGGATCCATTATGATCTAAAATCAAATAACTTAACGAAAAGTTCCTAATGCTATCGAGAGACCTTTAAGAAATTCGATCATTATATAATTGAAATTATAATTTTATTTATTCTTTATTTTACGGCTTACAGACAACAAATTATCTAATAATCTGCTTTTAATCTTTCTTCTCCTTATTTCCTTTTTTCCTTACCCCCTTTACTATTTCTTCTAACTTTTTCTCTCTTCCTTATTCGACTCTCTGCCACTTCTTCATATTCTCAATTTTTTCCTGGTCTGTTGTATCCCATGTTTTCAATTTTATTTTTTTTGTAACTCCTGTCTTTCATATTCTTTTTTTATGATTTCTTCTTTCTACTTCTCTTCTTCTTTTTTTCTTCTAAGTTCTTCTAACTTTAATATTTCTTCTCCCCTTTTCTGTTACGCTTTTTCTATTTCTTCCGGAACTTTAGCGTTTTTCCTTTCTATTTCTTCCTGTGATTTTTTCTTGTAAACTTCGATTCTTTCTTTTTTTCCGCTTTTCCCTCTTTCTTCCTTCCAATCATCTCTTCTTCTTCCTCCAACTAAACTTTTTTCGCGTTAATACTACCCTCTCTAGACTTTATCTTTGCCTCCTATTTTGTCCTTATTTTCGCCGCCTTTTCTTCCTTAACCTTCGCTTTTTCTTTTTTTTTCATATTTTCTAAAATTCTGGCAGTTTCTTCTATAAAACTCAAAACCTTCTTTAAGTTTAAGAATTCTGTTTTCTTCTTCTCGAATTGTTCTTCTTTTATTTTTAATTCTATCGCCTCCTCTCTTATCTCCCTTCTTCACGTTTGAAAATCATCCTCTATTCTCTTTCTATTTTCTTTCACTAGCCTGTCTCTATTCTTCAAGAATTTCTGTCTTATGTGCTCCTCTTCTCTCCTTCTCCATTCTTGAATTTCTAAACTCTCTGCACATTTATTTTCCTACCCTATTCTTAACTTTGTCACTATCGGGTTCAAATCTTCTAAGACCATTAATATTCCAATTCTCTATCGACTTTCCGCGAGTTTTACTTAAATCATAAATTGTCGGAGATAATTTCGCAATAATTTTGAAAGGACCGTCAAAATCTTTACTTAATTTCTTCGCTATTTTCGCGTCTTTGTAAGGTAGGGTTTTATCTCTTTTTAATACTAAATCGCCTACCTCAAGCTCAACAGTTCTTCCACGAAAGTTATTTTGAATTGCTTGTTTATTTCTCGCTCAATCTAGATTTTTCTGGACTTCTTCCTTAATTATTTGTTTTTTTCGCAACCTATCAGTCCATTTGTGTGTTTCTTAAAATTCTATTTCATCTGAATTTTCTAAATCTCATAATCCATTTTCAATCCTGTCTTTCTAAGCATGTTTGTTCCTATAACACCTTTTAATCCTAGATTTAATACTATTCTAAATAATAATTCTTTCGTAACATGGCGTATTTTGATAGGAATGAGTACTTGGCCAATGATACTCACTTCCTCGCCATTTTCCACTTACAATTAATAGTGGTAAATGGCAAGGAAGGTTCAGACCGATTACAATCGGACTGAATCGGGTTTCCTAATTTCAAAATTATACAGATTTATTGCATTTAGGAAGTCTCTGCTTACGTATGAGTGTGTCGCACCGGTATCGATGAACACCATATACAAATAAGCTTCAAAATTTAATGTAACCTGAAATCTCGTTTCGTCCGGGGTATCCAAATCCGAATCTAATTTTTCGGGCGTTTTACTTGAGTTTGAGAATATATTTTTGCCCTTATAATCCTCCCTGGCCGTTTCCCTGATTTTAAAAATGCCAGCATTCCTTTTTTATATGGCCTGGTTTACCAAAAAAATAACATGTAATTTTCCTTGGATTTTTCCTAGATTTCTAATGCTCTTTACCTTCAGAGTTAAAGTTCGCCACATTCTGTGCACTTAAATGTTCGTTCCGACTCTTTTGATTTATTTTAACATTCGCATTTTCGGTATTCTGTTTTTGATTACTAGTTTTTTGTTCTAGCTTTGGTCGCTTACTTGTGCATTTTCTTTGGGCGGGAACGTTACTGTTGGTTCGCTTTCTATCTCTTGCTGATTCTGATTTTGGTTATTAAAATAACCTCTCGCTCGTGGGTACTCCTTTATTCTGTCCAACATTGTCTTTATTATTTTGGTTTTGACTCTGAGTGTTACCGTTTCCACTATTATTCTGACTCTGATTATTTCCTTAGTTTTTGTATAAACCTTTATTTTCTAAAACTTGTAAAACTTGTCCTCTAATTTTTGATTTTACAGTTTCTGTTTCAAACTCCTTTCTTAAGTTTTCTAATTCTTCAGGGTTCTTAAAATAATTTCTTTTAATATATAATTTATATTCCAATCTTAAATTTTCATAAGATCTTCCTAATTCCCATTCTGGACTGTTACTGGGATGTAATTTTGCAAATAATATTCTTATTTCTGTCAAAAATGAATGAATGTCTTGTTCTTGCTTTTCTTTACAAAATTTAATTTTATTTCTAATCTCTTCTGAAAATTTCTCGTGTATGTAAATTTTAATGAAATCTTTTTTAAAATCTCCTAGCGAATTTCCAATTATGTTGTATGTTTCTTTTCTCCTAAGACTATGAATTCTTTCTTTTTCCATTAATATTTCTGGAATTGTTCTTGATCTGTTTCGCCTTTCCCTAAAGTTCACATTTCTACACCTATTTTCTCGGTCTAACAATCTTCTACCGGGTTGCGAACCCGCAAACCGAACGACCGACCCGACCCTGACCCATCAGGATCTGGTTTTTAAAGTTTTG
>JBAGKK010046865.1:0-10253 GCA_037177015.1 Euceroptres primus
AACATTTCAAAAGTATTTATGTTTATTAAATAATTTTATCCACTCGGAAATATATCATTGGCAAATTGGAATATAATAATAATTATTAATAGTAAGCAGGTATGTCGAAAAATTATATTATTATGTGTATTAAAGATATCTATAAATTATTATTATTATTATTATTATTATTATTATTATTATTATACAAACTGAATACATTTTCAACAAAAACTTTAATTTTGTTAATTCTGAGTAGATTCATTGGTAAATTAATGTAGAAAACACGACCAATCAAAAATATGAAATTACTATTGATTGAAATATGATGAAAACGTTTTTCAAAGTTATTAAGAATAATCAACTGAAACTGAAATTCATAAAAAAATTTTCGAAATATTGAAAAAATTATCAATAGGTCAATAATTCATATTTTGTACTAAATTGTGAGAATACATTGATTTTCAAGAAAATTAATTTAAGTTTTTTTATTTGTTGTAAGCATTTTCTGAAAGAAAATTTGCAATTATTTTAAATGAAGATAAAACTATAGAATCACGGCTAATACTTTTTTCTTTAAATTTGTATATTAATTATTTTATTTAATATTGTAAATTTAATTGTCATTTTTAAGGCCACATAATAATTAACTTAGAATAAATTTTACCGACAATTTTTTCTCTATCCTCCTATCCAGATGAAATAAGATGTCGAGTTGAAAATTTGAGTAATTTAATAAAAAAATAATGAAGGTTTATCAAATGCTAAATGTTTATAAATAATACAAATTTTTTTTGTAATTATAAATATTTTGCAGTTGGGAGACCTTTCTTAGTGCCTTTTATTTAATCACCAAAATTTTCAACATGGTATCTCATTTCGTGTGGATAGGGGCGATAGCAAAAAAATTGTCCGTAAAATTATTTTGGGGTTAGTTATTTCCTGAAAAAACTGTACAAATTGTGTCTATTCACTAGATTTCAAAAAGTTCGTGCTTTTCCACTATCACATGCTAGGTTGGGTTATGGACTTCCTCGTATCCCGTACCAACCTCACGAAATTTGAGAGATGAGAAATTGTCAAAATTTTAGTTGCTGTGATTTTTCGTTAAATAAATATAGTTTCAACTACCTTTTAATCAGCAAACTAATTTTAAGTGAAATTATACTGTACCAGATGGTACAGAGGTGGTGAGACACTTCCGCTTGTACGAAAACGTGACAATAAAAAATGTATGAGAGGTTATGTTTTTACTTTCGACACTGAATTCTTCCAATTCAGCAGTCACAAGCAAAGGCCTGAAAACTCCCATGACCTGTGAACACTATGAACACTATCTAAACACTCGCGCAGCGTGCGACGAACAATTGCGATCAATTTCGACTTGCTTTACGAATCGTGCACTATAACCTCTGAGACACTCTGGGACGTGAGCTGACGAGAGCAGACATGGCCGGACCGCCAATTTCGCGTGTAGTTTAGTGATGCTTCACTGTGGCGCTATCATCCAGCCAAAATTATGAATTCGTCTTACCGACGGACAATGCTCATCACTGCAGCTTGTGAATAATAATTTTCAATTTTCACTCTTTTTGTAATTAATTAATTTTCCTACTTAATATAATGGTTAAAAATTAACATGCAACGTTAACATTGATAAAATATTATTTAAGATTAGCATTTAAAAAACACTCGCGATTTGTCATTTTGTCCTGGGAAAAAATGTAGCCGGTGTAAAATGATTTCATATTGCAACAAGTTACACCAGAAACAACATTGGCCACAACACAAAGAACTTTGTAATGTGATTTGTAAAATACTGGAAGAAGGCAAAAAGGCACATTTTTTTGAGGATTCAACAGGTCTTGACGCGGTAACCTGGTTGTAAATAAAGATGAGAGCTTTGAAGTTAATTCAATCGAAGATGACTAGATACCTTGTGCCTTACGAGGAGCAATTGTTCAAATTTCCACGATCCATAATTTGTCATGCGAGCGACCAGGATGCATTGCAAGATTGCAACTCTTGCTGGAGTGCGAGCTTCTGCAAGGATCATAAAGATGATCCAAAGCATGAAGAGCTTTGCCCATTATTTTCTCTTTGTTATAAATTAGATTCCGTACCAATGTAGAGAGGATGACGGCCCTGGTCGTTTGCACATGACGTGTGTTGTATCGCTCCGTTATATTAGTTAAATTACGGGTGTTCTAAGGAAGTGCTGGCGCTATAAATGGTTAGTGGTGTTCATCTTATACTAGTGAACAAATAAAGGTATTTGGTTTTGTCGCTTTCATTCAGAAAAACGTTTTATTTTAACTTTCAACATTGGAGTATCGTGTTGGTCACGTTTCCAATATGGTGGCATGTGCTGTTTGCAACGGATCAATAGTGAGAAGGACGACGGATTCTCTAGCTTGTGAAAGGTGTAGCGAATTGTCTCATATGACCTGTTTGAATTTGGCAACTAAGGATATATGGTATATTCTGTCACGCTGGGGCCAGGAGTTGAAGCACTAATCTCTAACGCTATTTCTAAGGGACAGGAGTCTGGTCTTCAAAAAATCACTTTTTTGTTGGAGGATTTTGAGGCGGAACAAATGGCTTTTAATAATTCACTAGAAGTAGCTATCAAAGTAATAAAAGTTGATGTTGCTAAAAATACTTCCCGCATTGCGGTTTTAGAGAAGACCACGTCCTTAAATGTGACGGATATTATTAAGCTCCAAGGGGATTCTGAATCTACTTTAGATGAGAACAGGGTTCCAAAGACTCAAGTTTCTAGTTTAATGAATAGATGCAATTACCTAGAACAAAATGCATTCTCCTCAACACTTAAGGTTCACGGCTTACCTGTCCAACAGTTGGAGGATTTGCCCGCTACTTTCTGTCAGATTGCTGCAGCTTTGGAGGTGCCCCTTACTAAAGATGATATTTCGTCTATTTACTGCCTTAGAGTTTTAACAAACAATGACATCTCGCGGAACATTCCACCAATTTTGGTTGTTAAACTACTACAGCAATCTACTTGCGTGAAACTTTGCGTTTGAAAACTGCAGGAAAAGGCGCGGATTTACAACTAGTTTGTTTGGATGGAGTGACAACGTGCAACTGTATATAAGAGAATCCCTGTCTAAAAACAATCGGCTTATATATGGTGCAACTCTTCAACTTAGAAGAAGTAAGAAATTAAAGTACCTGTCGACCGCTGGGGGTAAGATTTTTTGCCGTAAAGAGGATGGATCGCCCAGAATTTTTTTGGCCAAGATCAACGACCTTGATGCCCTCCGTTAAGATGTCTTCAGGATTGAACTGCATCATGTGGATCTTGCAGTTAATCAGTTACTTTTTTTGTATACCTTTTTGGCTATTTTTCATGTATTTTTCTTTACTTTTCAATTTTATAAGTATTGGTTTGTATGTTGAGGTTTGTTTTTTGTGAACCTATAGGCTATATTATGCATGATTGATTTGCATTTTCATATGCGGATTTGTTACTTATTTTGTTAACAACAAGTCGCAATTTTTTCTTAGCTTTTTTCTTCGCTTTTGGACATTTTAATTTCAGGCAATTTAGAAGTGCAATCTGTAAATACTTTGAAACAAAATCTTTAAGGGCATTTGTCATCTCCTTCTATACATTATTTTTTCTGAGTAGAAGCAATTTAGAGTCTTATCATCCCCTATTGTTTAGAATTGTTAGTATAAAGATTGGGCTGAGTTGGGTACTGGCAACTATCTCCGTTAATGATAGTCTGTACATTCTATGCTGGGGTATTTTTTTATATATTTACGCCTATTCTTGTTACGCTACTAAGTTTTTTCTCAGTTCTTTATGGATTCTTTGAATAGTTGCCATGTTAATGCCCAGTCTCTATTGGCTCACATCCATGAGTTCTGACATTTTTTCAGCTTTTGTGCGTACCATATTATAGCAGTCTCAGAGACATGGCTAACCTCGAATCACCCATCAAGTGTAGTCGCACAGGGCAATTATACGTTCTTTCGTAGAGACAGAGAGGAGCGGAGAGGGGAAGGTGTTTGCCTGTATGTGCACGACAGCCTTAGGGGGGTTTTATTAGGAGTCAGCTCGGCCGTTAATTATCCTACTGCTGAATTTTTTTTGTTGAGGTCACGGGAACGAGGGTCAGTGCTTTGGTGGGGATCATTTATAAACCTCCAAATGCCTATTTTGGCACGGAACTTGAATCGGAAATTTTTACCTATGTACCTAACTTTAATAATATTATTCTTACAGGGGATTTCAATAGTAATTTAGATGTGATTAGTAATCATTCTAAATATTGAACTACTATGATACGTGCTGCTGGGTTATCTATTGTCCCACATAATTCCACCCATCACACTGATCACTCCAGTTCCCGAATAGACTTATTGATAGTAGATGATCTTGATAAGCTGAATTCTTATAGCCAACTTCCTATTCCTTTTTTATCTAATCACGATCTCATCAATAATAAATACAAATATATTTGTACTCAATCCACAAACTGTAATCAAACTCAAATAAGAAAACTTGCATATGTAGATGAGTGTAAGTTTCAGGAGCACTTACTGTCCTATGATTTTGAAAAAATACTAAGAATTAAAGATATTAATAGTAAATTAAACCTTTTGTGTTCGTACTTAATTTCATCGTTCGATCAGTTTGCACCTTTACATGTTCCACATAAACATAAATATTCAGCTCCTTGGATCATTCCGCCGTTCCACGTGGGCAGAAAACGGCGGCGTAAAGCAGAAACTCATAAGAGTGAAAGAGACAGACAGATCTATTTGTCTCTTTCACTCTCATGATTTTCTGCTTTACGCCGACGTTTTCTACCCACATGGGACGGTACCTTCACAGTTGAAATCAAGAACGTTATGAAGGAACGTAATAATATACGTCGCCTTGCAAACAGAACTAGAAATCCACTGATACAAGCACAGTTTCGTCAGCTTAGGAACTTAGTTCAAACTAAAATTAGGGATTCGTATAATCAATGTAATTACAATGCTATAAAGAACAAGAATAAAAATGAAAATATTTGGCACTTACTTAGGCGCTTATATTTAATTCCACCTCAAAATAATGCCTCAGCTCATACGTTTCCACCAAAGGACTTATTAAAAGCTTTTACAAATCTACCATCCTGTAACTCCTTCAACTCTGGTATACCCTTCGTAGCAGTTCGGGCAAGTTCGACTTTTTAAGATACGGATTTCTTTTTTTCTGACATAACAACTGAAGTTCTCTTTGAGAAATTTTTCAAAATAAAAACTAGTGCTTTAGGAACAGATAGTATTTCTATAAAGATGATTCGTCTAGCGCTTCCTGTGATTTTCTCTATACTCCTTCACATCTATAACTCTTCTCTTCATGTAGGATTTTTTCCTGATCTATGGAAACATACGCTAATCCGCTAAGGTTTCGAATCCCTCTTCTCCTAATGATTTCCGGCCAATTTCGATACCTTGTGCTATGTCCAAGCCGCTTGAACGTATTGTGCATTAGCCACTTACGAGTTACTTAGATAATAGGCTACTCGATCCGCTACAATTGGGCTTTCAGGCTAAGCACAGTACATTAAAAGCCTCCCTCAAAGTTACTGCAGACATTAAAATCGCTATCGAAAATAAGGAAATAACAATTGTTGTTTTATTAGACTTTTCTAAAGCTTTCGATACAATTTATCACATGCTCCTTGTAAATAAACTTCGTAACTTTATTTCATCTAATTCTGCAATCACGTGGTACGAATCTTACCTTAAAAACCGTTTTCAACAAGTGCTTAATGATAAGGATGAACGGTCCGATTGGGTGGGGGTCGAGAGTGGAGTCCCTCAGGGCTCCACTCTTGCCCCACTCCTTTTTGGTCTGTATACCTCTGACCTTGGTAGTCATCTTGAGCATTGCAAACACCATAAATACGCGGATGATTTTAAACTATATGTCTCTGTTTCTATATCTTCCATTAATTGTTTGATAGTGCGGGTTCAGAAGGATATTAACATAGTTAATCAATGGGCACTAAATAATAGGTTAACGCTGAACCCTTCAAAAACTAAAGCAATTATCATTGGACAATCCTCTTCCTCGAACACTGCTACTTTAAGGTCCTTGCCTCAGCTTAAGGTTGATGGCCTTGAAATTCCCTTTGTTGATTCGGTGAGAGATTCGGGGTACATTCTTAACCGTACCCTCTCCTGGAAAAAGCATATTATTGAAATCTCAAGGAATACCTTCAGAGTACTCCAACAACTTAGAAGGAACAAGGAATCATTGCACACATCAACTCGGATTCTTCTTGTTAAGAGTCTTATCCTTCCGTTTTTTGATTATGGGTGCGTTTTGTATGACGATATCTCGGATGAACTGAATTCTAAACTCGAGCGTGCACTTAATGCCTGGATACGATTCATCTATGATGTACCGAAATATGAACACATTATCTTATATCAGTAACGGGCGGGATTTCTCAATGAGGCTAAGAGAAGACAATTCTTTGTGGGCAATCTAATTTTTAATCTCTTTTATAACAAAACCCCTCAATATCTTTTAGATCTCTTTGAAAACAGAAATGTGACTTTACCTGCTCAGTCTAGGCTTCGAGTTAGAAAAACGGTCCTTGCAGTTCCACGTCACAAATCTTGTAAGCTGCAAAGATCCTTTATGGTGAGGAGAGCGCGTCTTTTGAATAATATACCTGAATCAATCAGAGATGCTCTTTCGCCTTATCACTTTAAAAAGCTCTTCTTTAATTTTTGTTTTTAATATTGATAATTCTATTCTCGAAATTTCGCACTGGTAAATTGTAAGTTGTTAATTTTTGTAACATTTAGAGACGTTTTGCGCCTTAGTATTATAAATTTAACCTTTACAATTCTATCCATAGTTTATATTTGTTATCTTACATTTAAGTCTTGAGTTCTCTGTTTACATCCGTTACGCCCACCGGTAGCTTCTATTAGCATATTATGTTACTTATATTCATTTTATGATATGTTGCTTTATCTCTAGCCATCTGTAATTAGTTTTCTTTTATCTACGTCATATTCGTCGTTGGACCAGAGCTGTCCTCTTTTATTGTGAAACATTTGTAAAATTTGTTCCTTAGAGGACTGTTTAGCCCCAGGGACTTAATAAATAAATAATAATAATAATAATGTCACTTTGAGTCCTGCATTCACTGTCATTAAAGGATTTTTAGGTGAGATTGTAGAGTATTTTTATAAACCATATTCGTATTTTTTAAGAGAATTTATTCACAAGAGGTCTTCAGTTGGTCACACTAATTGATGAAACCTCACGGGGTAAATATATATTTAAATTCATCCCTGCTTAAAATATCGGACAAATTATAAAACTGAAGTTTGCAACGTTTATGTGAAACGAAAATAAAGCAAAATTTTGTTTTTTCTTAAAATTTAAAGCATGGATAACGTACCATGCGATGAGGAATAGTACGAAGAAAATTTCATTCCTCTAGCTAGCGGGGAACGCAGTCATTTTCAACCATTAAATCTAAAATATCTCCATAAAAATTTCAAAACATTCTAAAATATGGACTAAGTCTCTTACTTAAAATTTAATGCATGAATTTGGTAACATTTGATGGCAGTTAACAGGAGAAAAATGGCCATCCCCCTAGCTGCCGGGGAACGCAATCATTATTAACCTTTAAGTCTCAAACATTTTAATCTCTAAAAACTAAGCTGAGCTTTTTACTTAAAATTTAAAGCATGCATTTTGTAAAATTTGATGTCAAATGATCTCAGAAAATGTTTACCCCCTAGCTACCGGGGAACGTAGTCATTTTCAACTCTTAGACTTAAAGGTTGAAAATGACTGCGTTCTTTGGCAGCTAGGGGGATGAAACTTTTTCTAATATTAACTGCCATAAAATGCTACCAAATGCGTATATTAAATTTTAAGTAAAAAGCTTAGTACAGATTTTTGAATTTTTTATGGAGATTTTTTAGATTTAAGGGTTGGAAATAACTGTCTTCCCCGCCAGCTAGAGCGATAATCTTTTCTTTGTATTATTCCTCATAGAATGCTACGTTATCCATGTTTTAAATTTTAAGTAAGATGAAAAAATTTTGCTTTATTTTCCTTTAACATGAATGTTGCAAACTTCAATTCCATTACAAATGACAGGTCCGAAATTTTCCGAAAATAACACGGTTTTTGTGATCCAAAATTTATCTGGTCTGATTCGGAGTTTGTCCGGCCAACGTGCTTAAATTTACAGAATCTGGATTTCATCATGTTTTTTTTTCTGGCTTTACATGCGTAATCCTACCCGAAATATATCCGGTCTTATTCGAAATTTGTTCAGTGAAGTGTACTTAAAATGAGATCCGGATCTCATCCGATTTAATCCGCAGTTTGTGCTGGTGAAATTTATGCGATCCAATTAATTCTCGTAACAAAATGATATTATAGGACATATGATTTATGTTTATTGATATTGCAATATGGTGAAGTATTTTGATTTTCTTTTACAAAAAAAGATGTGAGCCACTGCTTACTAAAACTTTGTTTTTTGCGAAAGTAAATTTTTCTATTGAGAATGTCATCGAAGTCTTTACGTATTAGGCTATTAAATTTTGAAAATCCTTATAATTATAAATAATTCTTAATCTGATCATCCCATTTTCATTCAGTCTTGTTTTGGGACGTTCATCAAAGGGCCATGACCAATAAAGATGGGGGTTTTGGGTCCAGAACCAATTGAATCTTTACTATCAGAAACATGTAGGGGAACATTAGTAAAGTAATCCTACACAAACTGGAAAATTATGGAAAATACATGTTTAGAGAAAACCAATGTTTTTATGATCTCTGTCCTCGCGATACGATACGATTCCTTAATCTTTGGATTCTACAGAAAAAACTGCATAAGAAACTGACAATGAAACTTTGCTTATCAGTGCAAAAAGTGGTGATAATTTTGGGTTTTCATTTTTCAGATATGAAAATTACTCTCTTAACTGCATTTTTCCTGATGTTTAAATTGAGAAAAAAAATACTTCAACGAATGTCTATTTATTTAAACCCGTGTCTATATTTTTTGGTGCTCATATCATCAGCACTTTGCTTCCTTGTAATGATAAAATAGCAAATAGATAATTTGCTTCCTCATAGAGGAAGCAGTTATTATTTTAATAAAATTGTAAATCTTAATTTTTTTCAATACTATAAATGATTAAAATTTTCTTAATCTGCAATAATATTTTATAATATTACAGGTCAATCGATTCGTATCGATTTAAGCAATATTTTATTTTTATGGTAGGACATCGGAAAATTAAAATTGTAAAAATTATTTTAATAGAATAGTAAATTTATTGTATTTGCACGACAAAAATCAGACTCATGAAAGTTACGTAACAATTGATAGGGTGAGAGGATGGTTGGTCTATGATTATGGTCCAAAAATGGCCCAAAAAAGCGTTAGGTGATATATTGCCGACCCCTTTATCGACAGTCGAATTTGAACGTAGATATGTGTACGATATTATCGACTCTACATAAGAAAAATTAAGTGTTATTTTTATCCTAATTTCACCCTAGGCATCAAGCCACCTGTTTGTCATGTTTCCACCGCAGTGATAACACTCGGCTATAAGCGAATCACAGAGCCGGTCACCCCCCCCCCACCCCACTCTGATTGTGAGTATTGACCGCACACAACGATTCTTAACCTCCGTGATCGCGGAGCCAAGGCATTAAGCCAGTTTACACCGTCCAAGTTGAGTGCGCTTAAACTAGGGAGAGATGTTGCCTAAGTCTATACATTTAAGCAAAGCCACTCCCTAAACTCTTTACTTACGTACTTTAAGCGCGTTTAATTTAGACGATTTAAACTGGCACATTCACCATCAAGGGTGGCCAAGCTGTAATGCAGGGATGCTTAGCTAGGAGAAATTCCCGACCGAAACACATGGGGCACTGCCACCTCCATTTCTTCCGAAGAGCTAGAGTGGTGGTAGAGTCGCGTGGTTTTCTCTCGTCTAGTGGCGCAGCCTAGTCTCGAAGATACGAAATATCAGTAGGGTTGTTCACAGGGCGACTGACTTTTAATATAAAATTGTAATGGCAAATAGAGTTTTAATTATTTTATGTAATGCAAGCATGTTTTGACGTCTTTTCATGCCTGTTTTCCGTACTGAAAGTAGCCGTTTACGCGACGGTGCACAGTGGGGCGAAATGAAAAAACGATGTTCAAAATAACCTGTAGGTCCCAATTCTTAATCGATTTTCAATT
>JBAGKK010046876.1:0-10253 GCA_037177015.1 Euceroptres primus
TATATATATATATATATAATTCATAAATTTTGAATAAGAATTCGTGTCCTATATATATTTCCATCATATTAAAATATGCATGTTTCTTCATTAAAATTAAGATAAACAGAAATTGTCACATTTGTCCTGACTATATATTCGACTGTCCCGAAGAAAATTGTCTTAACAAAGTTTTCCGATTACAAAGTGTATCAACTATATTCTACTTCGCTAGAGTGTCGTATCTCTATTTACTAATACACACATATACGACACTCTATCGAAGTAGAATATAGTTGATACACTCTGTTTTCGGAAATCTTTGTTAAGACAGTTTTCTTCGGGACAGTCGATACATTTTATTATAGTTTTTGAAAGACTGACATCTTTGCTTGGAAGAATTTTCCCTCTTAATTGTAAGCAATCAGAAATTCCGAACGGTGTGTGAATAGTGATCAAGTGAATATGACAAGAATAAGCAAGCAGGCAAGAGGGAGGAAGATAGGAAAGAATCCACTTTTTCAGCTATTGCAGAATATTATTCAGCTTTAACACCGTTGAACATCCTCAGAAGACACTTCCGTTTCTATCCATACAAAAAATAGTAAAAGTAATAATGAATCTATTTTTCTACTCATATAATAACAATATATAACATATAATAACATCATATAATAATAATATCGAATCAAAAGTTGTAAATGCGCATCAAAATATGGAATGTCAAAGTTATCGAAGAAATAAAAGCAAACATTGTTGAAGTAACTATTTTTACAAGAAAGTATAAATAGTTACAATGTACGAAATGAAGTTCGAAACTTTCCCTTAAAGTTTTAAAAAGCGATAATTAATTTTAAAAATTTTTAATTAAATATAATAAAAAATTGTATTTTTTTGGACGACTAAGAACCATTCATTTGAAAAAGACACTTCTAGTCGTGAGGCGAAGAACAAATTGTGAGAGCTATTTTTTAGATGTGCCCTGAGAATTTTAATTCTTGTTTTTGAACAAATGAAATTTTTTTTAAATATTAAAAAAATTGTCTGGACAACTTGGTGTAAAATAATTATGTAAAAATTAGCCTAATACATTTTGAGGTTACTATTGGCTTTAAAAAGAAATGTAAGTGATTTCTATGTAATTGACGGTTCTATGAAGTGCCTGGATTTTTATATTAAATAAGTTTTTTATATTTTTAAATTTTTTATAATTGTTGTCATTGGTTGTAAAGGATATAAAGATTTTACACCACGAGAAAAGTCAGAAAAAGGCGGAATTTACTGAAATTTTTTTCATAAAGAGGGAGGGAAATAATGTGATTAACTTGAAGAAAGATTTGTCAAAATTTAACAGCACTTTTGATTGTTTCATAAAATTTTTGTAAATTAAGGTTACAGCTTGGTAGTGAATAATTTTTATTTATAAAATATAAACCTGTAGTGCACCCATATTTACCCTGACGAGGGAGTCTAAATGGACCTCGAAACATACCCAAGGTTACATGTGAAAGACGGAGAAGTATAATAAGGAAATGAGTGAGAGGTTGGATTGGTTTGAAAAAACACATCAAAGAATGTTCAATAGTAAACAGAGATTATAGGAATTTTTTAAGTGGATACGGATTGTTATAGTCAGACTGCAAATGAGAATTATTTTTATTTTTTAAATATGTTATAGATTTTGATCAGTGCAGAAATTCGTAGAAGGTGTTATAGATTTTGATCAGTATTTTAAAAATGTATAAAATCTTCTACAGAGATTTATTTATATTGCAGAAAATAGTGAATAGTTTTTTGTTTAGTCTTTATTCAATGCAATAAACTATATATTCAATTATTGAAATTTTTATTCATCTACTGCGTGATATTATGTATTTAATTTATTAACGAATGACGTAACTGCAAGTTGCTAAATTTAAACGAAAATTTTTACAAATACCACAGGGTGAAATTTTCCATTTATTTTCAACGAAAAGTCTATCATGTGAATCAAATCAGTGAACTATTTCACTAACCTCCCATCAATGCTCGCCAACTTTTAATAGAAATTTCACTGCAGAGAATCATTGAAATAGTGAATTCAACTGACAATCAATAAACTAACACTGAAACTGTTCACTAACCAAACGTATCTGTTATTTTAATTAAATTTCTTTATTCAAATTGAATTACCCAAGACATAATTGTTATTTACGAAGTTAATTTAATTTAGCTTTTATTATAAATAAAAACAAGAATTCGGTTTATGCAAGGTCCAATGAAAATCGATTTAAAAATGCCTAAATTAAAAAAAAAGAATATCAACAATACTACTAGAATTATTATTTCAACTGATTAAAAAACACCTCTTCATCACCTGAAATACCTGTTTTTTATCTAAACTTGCGGAAGCGTTTAAACGATGATGCGCAGACTAGTGATATTTAGCCTCCCAACCCTCAGTTGAGAATTACGTAAGGTGGAACGCGACCTGCAATAATCCCTTGATTAAAATAATACATTCTCGTATTTCATGCACGATTCGCCAGTATATTGCGAAAGCTTCGGTCTCGCACTTTAATTATTGGCTCTCAGAATAATTAATATTTTCCTTTTATAAGTGCCAAGTTCTTCGAAAGAATTTCAGATAGCAATGATATATATATATATATATATATATATACGTATGTATAATACCAATTTTCGTAATTCGCACAAAAATACCGGCGGTTTTGACAAATCTTTCATCTTCACACACACACACACACACACACACGCGCGCAAAAGACGTTTACACGTAGTCGTAAAACTGTCTTCTGTTGAACAATGAAGTGTGGGAACATCAATTTTACTAGACGGTTACTTTATACGGGACGTGAAAATTAATTGGCCAAATTAAACACCCCACTTTAGCTCGACCCGATCCTTCCTACAACAATTCAAAGTTCTACCACCACCGTTGTTACCTAACTTTCAACTCCAATCGCGACAGAGTTCCACTTTAGCCTCCTAGAGGGGCATAATGTGTTAATTAATAACAGCATAATTGAATAGGTAAGACATCTCTTTTTGTTTCGTTTTAAATTGTTAACCCTTAAAGGCCCGCACCCAAAATCCGTTGACTAAAAATTCTAAAAAAATTCAGGGATAATCTACGGTCATTTTTCGAGCGATTTTTGCAATAAAATTTTTTAAAAAATTTATTTCTAGCCCCTTTACGAGATGTGAAATAGTCCAATTTAATCTAATCCACATATTTATTTTGCATAATTTTAAGTTTATCACATAAAAATTCTAGAAAATCGAAAAAAGTGAATGTGCCATATATGGCACAATGAACACTAAAGGGTTTTAATCATATTTGAATTTAATTTTTAAATCAATTAAATATGTAATTAAAAATAGATATTTTTTAATAATAATATTAAATGCTCATTTACACAATAAATCCTAAAGGATCATTTTAAAATTTTGATCCACAACATTGATTCAAAACATCATCATTAAACTTCGACATCATCAATATTGTAATGGAGTAGAAGTTCTTTGGCAGGAAGGTCCTGAACCGATGCGATGTCACTATATAGAGTAAAATTTAAAGAGTTTATATATTTATTTAACTCCATTGGATTGAAACGGTGCAAACAGTTGACAACTGTTTTACATTGCATTATTACGGATATTAGATGTCCTATGAATTCCAAATTCTGAAATACATAAATATATATAGTAATGCACGGACATGTTGTACATAAAGCAAACTTTACTAATCGGATTTCTGTAGCAAACAAGGAATATAACACGGAATTTGAGGAGTAAAAACGGTCAAAAGTGAATAAGTCTATTTTTAGTTGAAATTTTTTTTTCGGATCACCCTAGTTATACACTACTCATAATTATTAGAAAATGTCTTTCCATTTTATTGACTGAAATATACTATTATTTATCTATTTCTTTATAAAGTTAAAATTATATTGAGTAAATTATTATTTAACTAAACATAAGTGATGTGTAAAATGATTTGGGTCAGGTCGGGTTATCGGGTTGTTGGGATAACCCGAAAACCAGACCCCAAAGTTCAATTAAAAAATTTCCGGTAAAGAGTCTTTTTAAAATATAATAAAAATCTCAAATCAAATTTTCCAAGTTATCCTTTGAAGTTAGTTTCCAAAAAAAATTCTAAAACACCGTATTTCATCCCTTTTCACACAAAAATTTAACAACTTAATTGCCAAAAAAAATTAAAAATCAATATTTTGCTGCGTTAATAGATTATTTTTAGATAAGATTCCTTACTTAATTTTTTCATTTGCTTCTTTATGTAAAATTTCCCTTAAAAATATTTTAACAAGCGACAAGAAGCAAATAGATGGGTAACATAGTAAAATATTTAAATACTTAGTTATCGTGGAAAATCATTGGCATTATATTACGAAATAATTTACACTGGAATTTCTGACAAGTGAGATCACTTGTAGGTATCTTTCTGAAACATACTTATCATCGACAAGTCGCTGAATTTATTTGAAAAGATCTTTCGATACAAAATCCAGAAATCAAAATTTCTTACATAACAGTGTTGTTAAAAAATTTGTATTTAAACTTCTAACAAAAGTGATGTCGCTTTCAGATATCCGCCGGAAACATCCTTAACTCCGATGAGTCTTAGCCCAGATAGCACAACAATTTGCAACAAGTTTTTCTGAAGCTTGCAGCGCAAAGTTCGGATAATTGCCCTGTAGGTTCAGCCAAGCTTGTCATAAGGAAGAATATGTCCGTCATGTCGCAATTTTGCGAAGAATTCTTTAGGAAACCTTGCATCGTTAGCTTCTCGCAAGTTTGCGTAGTAATTTTGAGGGAAGCTTGCATCGCAAGGTCTGGGAAAGCTTTCCAAATAAAAACTAACTAAATCTGTGCAATCAAGAAATTAAAGATTACATATGTAATTTAATAATTTATTACTTCTTACACTTTATTTTTAAAAATTTGAAAAATATAACAAAAGCACAGATCCATTACATATTAAGAGATTTAATTAATTATTTTTCACTTCCTTTCTAATTCTGTAGGGATTTTCTAATTTCCGGGCTTATTGATGAAAGAACGTTATCTGAAAAATGGCGCACAAGCTTACAGGAGCATTCCCGTTCAAGGTTCCCTTAATATTACTTCGAAAGATTTCCCAATCCTTGCAGTGCAAGATTTCCTCAATATAGCTTCGTAAGCTTTTCTGAACCTTCCGATGTAAATGTATTACATATACTATATAGTATATGTATTACATATACTATGTATATGTAATATTACATAATAAACTTGCATGAAGCTAACGGTGAAAGGCTTCCTCAAGAATCCATCGCAATATTGCCACATGACGGACATTTTCTCCCTTGCAGCAAGCTTGCCTGAACCTTTCCGTACAAGTTTCCAAATCTTGTGCCACAAGATTTAGGCAAACTTGCAGAAAACTGTTTTGCTATCTGGGAGAATTCATTTTACGGGATGATCTAACCATCTAACCATCTCTTGAGATAATATCCAGAAATAAAAATTTCTAACACTTTTGAGCGACTCTGTCGTGTTAGAAATTATGATTTCGGGATATTATTTCGAGTGAGTAGTAAAACGTCCCCTAAAATGAATTCAAAGACTTCTCGAAGATAAGAATGTCTGAGAAAGATATCTGGATGCGATGTCACTTCTTGGAAGTTTCAATATAAATTTTTTGTGACTTATGAATTTAGCGAATTATGAATTCAAAAACTTGTCAACGATAATAGGGATGTCTCCGAAGGAAATCTGGAAGCCTTATCACTTGTCAGAAGTTTCAATATGAATTAATTCGTAATAAAAAGCCAATGATTTTCCACAATAACTAAGTTTTTTAATATTTTACTGCGTTACTCATCCATTTGCTTCTGGTCGCGTGCTAAAATATTTTTAAAGGAAATTTTACATTAAAAAAGCAAATTAAAAAATGTAGTAAGGAATATTACCTGAAAATGCCCCATTAACGCAGTAAAATATTAGTTTTTAATTTTTTTTACTATGGTGCACCAAACCAATTAGGTTGCCAAATTTTTATGTAAGAAAGGGATGAGATACGGTGTTTTAGAAAATTTTTCGGAAATTTTAACTTTAAAGGATCACTTGGAAAATTTTATGAAGCTCAAGGAAATAGAGAAACCGAGAAGCTCATTAGCACTCATTATAAATTGAAAGATTAAAGTTTAAATAGTTTGTACTAAAAGTTGCAAATCCTCGAAAGTACAGTGCTTCCTCTTTATCAATTTTAAATTCTCGAGCTTAAAAGTAAAAAAAAGTATCTATTTAAGTAAAGTAAATAAGCTTGAACTTTAAAATAAAGACATTTGTTTTAACAATTTTAAAAATCAATAACAGGAACTGAACATGCTTTAATAGTTCTTTTATTAAATCTGTACAAAATTTACTTTCCAGTTGGAGTGATTTTAATTTTGTAAACACTCAATTTGGAGGAATAAAATTTCTGACATTTAGTCTATTAAACTCCAAAATCAAATATTATACAATTATCTAGTTTCCTGTTCGAAGGCTTTGAATTTTGAAAACGTGAAATTTGGAAGAATCAAATTCTGACATTTCCAGTTTGTTAAACTTCAAAATAAATTACATATACATATAATAAGAAAATCTTATATCTCTAGAATTTTGATATTAGTGTTAATGTGCTCAGGTTACCCAACACTATTACCCTAACAATTATTTTGAAATTTAGATTTCAATATAATATTTTCGCTTCAAAAATGTCTAGCTACCTATTGTAACGCCGTATTTTCTCTCTGGCGTTACATACCACCTAAAATTGTGAAAAAGAAAATATTGAAATATATGAAATATATGAAAATATTGAAAATTATTAATATTCGAGATTATATATCAGACATAAGTTTTCTATGAAGGGTATGCTAATTGAGATTGGTTAGTTAGCCAAAGGCGGCTCAGTTTGGAAGATTCATGGACAGGTAGATTCGCAAACTCTATAATCTTTAGAGTCAAAGTTATTCGACTTTTACGATCTAGGTGGAAGCTTGCTCATGGCAGCTCAGTGGGTTCACCTTCTTATACTTCTCGTTAAAAGCCTGTGAGATGTGAGGCACTTTATGCACTTATAATGATACACATGTACATTTCGCAATGTTAGGCAGGACCGACGTTTGAAATGTCTAAAACTGGTCCAAGAAATTGCAAACTATTGGATAATCCGAAGGAATATGTCTCTCATAATATGAAGTAGGTATGACTTGGTTTGGATATCAAATCATGTATCAACGAAATGTTGAAATCAACAATCAACTCTTTACAAATATCGGAAACTGATCGCCGGCTACAGAAAGAAGATCTCGAATATAATGGATTTAATGTTGAAGTAACAATTTTCACATTTATTTTAAATTCTTACTAAACCAGCCTACTAATTTGCCAAATCTGTTGTAAATGAAATGTGTTGTTTAAAGAGGATATAAGCTGACATATTTTTTCAATTTAAAAAAAAAACTTTTTGCACAAAGTTACGAGAATTTAAATTTAATTTTTAATTAACACGGAATAGTGATAATTTTTAAATCTTCACCCATGTAAAAAAATTCTCGGAAAATTCTCAAAAATCTCTCGGGAATATTCCTAGAAGTCCCGGGGAATTTTTTCACACATGGGCATAAAAACATTCAAATAAACAAGTATTTGTAATCAATACAAAACTAACAATGTTACTACGATTTCGTCTTAAAAAATGAAAAAGCTCTCGTATCTATATTCATTCAGAAGAATTGTAAGTACGAAAAATGGGTTGAGTGCCCCAATATGAAATTTCCTTCGTCGTAGCCTATTCAGAATCGATCGTTCAACCGTACAAAAATACCTAGGTCCCAGAGTATAGAATGTCCCGTTAAATGGATTCTGCCAGGAATTCCGGACTATTGCATTATTCCGAGAATGAGGGTATTTAAAATAATAATTGAAATGGAAACGTAGAATGACCTTTGCATAAGGAAAGCATATTAACATTTTTAACATAATATATGATAGGATAGGCTATATTTTTCATTTCATACAATACCAAGTAATATAAGTTATAATTAGCAAAACAATCTGGTAAATTCTAAATTGAATTCTTTTTTTGAAATCCAATCTTAATTTGTGTTATTTACACGGATGTTTAGTTCAAAATTACAAAGGGTGAGGAGTTTTTTTCTTATAAACTATGTAGTGTATACGTACATTGCTATTTTATATACTCAGATGGAAAATATGAGAAAAGAAAGACTAAACTGACCTCGAAAAAAGAAAGCCAATGAAATGTACGACCTTGAAACACATATAGAACAACGCTATTACAACGATTAGAATCAAGACTTATTAATATTAATGGCAATCCATAGAGCACGTAAAGGTATCTTCTTTTAAACCTTAACCGAAATCGAGAAATTAAAATTAAATTTATTCGACAATTAACTAGATCATGCGGTTATTGATTGTTTATTTCATTGTCTTGATTTGAAGAATTATGTTCTATTCAATTTTTTTATTTATTTTTGTTTGTCTCTTGATTTGTATTTGCATTAATTATATGTATTTCATATTTCTCCAGAATTATACATTTTCGAAAATAACGCCAGCATTCGAGGGTAAATCAAATTCAGAGTTTCCTTTCCCGCAAAGGAACAATAATTATACTGAAATTCTCTCCAAGTATTATATCCTGGATTATTAATCCAGTAAATTGGTCCAGTATACGCATATTTTCATTATATTGAATAACAGGAGCTTAATTCAATCGCGTATTGAACGTTACTTTCAGGTTAAATATATAGCGACACCATAATTAAATTCAAAACCATTAGTTCAAGCGAGGCATATTTTATCCATAGGACTTTAGTATACTTACAATAATGAACAATAAATAGAAAGCACAATATTCTCGAGACTTATTTTCGGCAATTTTTTTATTTATACCCATAAATTATTTGGTGAATTATGTAAATCCACCATGTTTGTCGTAATAAACGCATACGATAAATATGATTCAAGATCTTAGAGATCTTTGTAACTTTGACACGTGTCCTCATAAGATTTTTATATAATAAACCGTTGGATTTTGTCAATTTCAGTGAACGGTCCCTTGAGAATTAAATGAAATACCTATATCTTATTTACTGAAACATTCTCTAGTAAAAGCAAACGAGGGGCTGTCAACTTGCCCCAGTTTTGCCCTCCAGAATTCGTGACAGGTGATAAACATAGCTACGCAGAGGATTGTCGCAGCATGCGTAAATTAATTGTAAATACGCACGTACAAATAGATAACTATACATATGTTTGTGCGGTATGCATGTGTAAGTGTATAGCATACCTTGAGCGCATGAGGAGTTGACCTCAACGCGGGTTGAGTGACCCCTGCGCGACAACACTGCACTATCGATTGCGCGCCCACGTGGTTCGCTGCACCTTGGCACCACCGAACTAAATCCCGCCCCTAACCAAACCACCCTACCCCTCTCTCTTTCGCTATTCCCTTTCCCGTCCACTCTTTCTTCTCCACCCCATCTCTTCCACCCCTTCCTCTTTCAAACAGGGGCGAACTAGCACGAAAAATTCACATCGGGAATTCGATATTTTAATTCGAAATCTTCAATTGGGTCATATCTGCGTTTTCCCGATTTTAAATGTCTTAATTCAACAAGCAATTAGACATAAGCTTAATATAAAAAAATACTCAAAACTACGTTAGACGAATTTTTTCAAGATAAATAAGATACAAGCAATTTTGTATATCAAGAGAATGTTTGTTGTGTCAAAAAGACATACTGCTCCCCCGATTTAAGTCGGGTTTCGGGGATGGCCTGCAATGGTCTTGGACTTAAAACGGGAGTCTCTAAACGTAAACAAGTCAGGGCCGTATGACCTATTTCTGTTTCATTTTTGTCACAAGTGAAAAATATTTTTAAACAATATAATTTTAGATCTTTTTAACCACAATTTATTTAAATATACGATTAATTTAACGTTTACTTTAATTTTAAGTTTTATTTAGTTATTATTTATATAACGCATAACCAAAACACTGAAAACGAACTGGAGCGAACTGACGAAATTATCTGTTTAGGTTACTGCCCGCTTTGTTGCTACGGTACTTGGGAAACTCCGCTGAGCTCCGAGCTCAGCTCTCTCGTCCCCTTGGAGCCCTCACCATCGGCAAAAATTCCTGAAAGGACTTATATTAAGGAAACATATATCGCGAGAGCAGTATATATATA